>ONZH01002406.1:0-38334 GCA_900303285.1 Rhinella marina | reverse complement strand
CATCATCCGTGCCCTGACCAACGCTGTTTCTGAGAAGGTCCACCTAACCACGGACACGTGAACAAGTGCTGCCGGGCAGGGACACTATATCTCACTGACGGCACATTGGGTTAACTTGGTGGAGGCTGGGACCGAGAATGACCCTGGGGCCGCTCATGTACTGCCCACACTGAGGATTGCGGGGCCTACCTCGGTCACGGTCTCTCAGACATACTATGCCTCCTCCTCCGACCCCTCCTCCACCGAATTACCATCCGTGGGCACGGCGCCTTCAGTTGGTAGCTCTAGGCGCAGCAGCAGTGCCGTGGGTAAGCGCCAGCAGGCGGTGCTCAAACTGCTGAGCTTAGGTGACAAAAGGCACACCGCTGAAGAGCTGTTACAGGGCATCACGGCGCAGACCGATGTGTGGCTGGCACCGCTGAACCTCAAGCCAGGCATGGTTGTGTGTGACAACGGGCGTAACCTGGTGGCGGCTCTGCAACTCAGCAGACTGACACATGTGCCATGCCTGGCCCACGTGTTCAATCTAATAGTTCAGCGGTTCCTCAAGACATACCCCAATCTGTCTGATTTGCTCACCAAGGTGTGCCGCATCTGTGCGCATTTCCGCAAGTCGACCACAGATGCTGCCACTCTCAGGGCAGCGCAGCACCGCCTACAACTGCCCGCTCACCGACTGTTGTGCGACGTGCCCACGAGATGGAATTCGACATTAAACATGTTATACAGAGTTTACCAGCAGCGCAGAGCGATTGTAGACTTCCAGATGTCAACTTCCACCAGAACTGGTAGTCAGGTCAGTCAGATTCCTCAAGTCTACAATGAGGAGTGGACGTGGATGTCTGATATCTGCCAGGTGTTGAGCAACTTTGAGGAGTCAACACAGATGGTCAGCAGTGATGCCGCCATTATCAGCCTCACCATCCTGCTGTTTTGCCTGTTGAAAAACTCACTGCTCAGCATGAAGTCGGATGCTTTGCGCTTGTCACAAGAGACGGTGGAGGAAGATACGTCGCTTGATAGCCAGAGCACCCTCCGGTCTGTTTCTCAGCGCGTATCAGAGGAGGGGGATGAGGATGAGGAGGAAGAGGAGGAGAATGTTGGCGAGACAGAAGAGGGTACCAGTGCTCAGTCCTTCTTAACTCTTGAGTGTGTATGGGCTGAAGAGGAGGAGGAGGGAGAAGGAGGAGGAGGAAATGGAGAGTCAGGCCAGTGAGGAGAGGGAATTCTTGCGTGTTGGGACTCTGGCGCACATGGCAGACTTCATGTTAGGCTGCCTATCCCGTGACCCTCGTGTTAGAAGCATTTTTTCAAACACTGATTACTGGGTGTTCACTCTCCTGGACCCACGGTACAAGCAGAACCTTTCCACTCTCATCCTTGCAGAGGAAAGGAGTATGAGAGTGAATAGATATCAACAGGCCCTGGTGCACAAGCTGAAACAATCCTTCCCATCTGACGCCGCTAGCGGCAGAGGGCATGGTTCTGTGGGCCAAGTAGCGGGGGAGAGGAGGCGAGCAGGCAGCTTGTCCAGCACTGGCAGGGTAATGCTCTCCAAGGCCTTTGCCAGTTTTATGTCACCCCAGCAAGACACTGTCACCTGTCCCCAGTCTAGGCAGAGTAGGGGGGAGCTGTACAGAAAGATGGTGAGGGAGTACCTAGCTGACCATACCAACGTCCATAGCGATCACTCTGCTCCATACAACTACTGGGTTTCAAAGCTGGACACGTGGCCTGAACTGGCGCTATACGCCTTGGAGGTGCTGGCCTGCTCTGCCGCTAACGTGCTGTCAGAGTGGGTATTCAGTGCAGCTGGTGGCGTCATCACCGATAAGCGTACACGCCTGTCAACTGACAGCGCTGACAGGCTGACGCTTATTAAAATGAACAAAGCCTGGATTTCACCGGAATTTAAATCTCCTCCGGGGGAAAGCAGCTAAAGATTTACATTACTTATGTATCCGATTCCTCTTCTCTACTCCTCCTCCTCCTCCTTCTCCTCCTTGTTTTCTTTGCCTAACGCTGACCAAAAAAACGTCATTTTTTAGAGGTCCAACTGGCACTCTTACCACAATTTTTCAGGAGGGCCTTCTACAGGCCCTCTCTTCAAACAATTTTTCCGGGGTTCCACCTACAGGCCCACTCTCCAAACAATTTTTCCTGAGGTCCACCTACAGGCCCTCTCTCCAATTTTTCCGGAGGTCCACCTACAGGCCCTCTCTCCAAACAATTTTTCCGGAGGTCCACCTACAGGCCCTCTCTCCAAACAATTTTTCCTGAGGTCCACCTACAGGCCCTCTCTCCAAACAATTTTTCCGGAGGTCCACCTACAGGCCCTCTCTCCAAACAATTTTTCCGCAGTGTCAACTACAGACAGTGTAAAACAATGTTTTAAGAGCGTCAAACAGACTGTCCAAAACAATTTTTCAGGATGCGCAAGTACCGACATTTAAAAAAAAAAATTTTTTTGCTGAGGGTAGACTTTATGTACTCTGAAAAGAAAAACATTTTTGGAGGCTCAATAAAAGCCATTTCAGTGCATTCTCAGTCGGACAAAGTCATTGGTGGTGTAACCGCCATGCTGTGTCAGGCTAAATTTTTGGGTGCTTCACCAGCTACCACATACTAACTCAGTCACTCTGTTGTCACTGCCGCCATACAGGGCCACAAAAAATGTTTATGTGGTTCACCTGCTCCCGCAGTGTCACTCGCTCACTCTGTTGTCACCACCATAGTGGTTTGCACTATAGCAGCCCAAGTCTGCACATTCCCCTTTTTATCTCCAAGTGATCTATACTGCATGTGACGTAATAAAATAGGTTCTTTTGCTCTCAGTGATACAAATACATTTCATAAAATCCTTTCTTTCTCTTTAACTGATCTATACTGAACGTCACCTTTAAAAATACGTCTTTTTCCTCTCTCCAAACTATTTTTCCGGATAGGTGCCATATACGGTATTAAACTGAGAAGAATACATAGAACACATACCACACTTGATCAAGCTCACAGTTGACAACTGTACCGGTTGATGCTAAATTTTTAAGTTGGGGTCCTGCGTCGTCATTCGAACTCTATCCGGCTGTTGTCACCACCACACACGCTAGCCAAGGGGGCACTCCTCTGGCTCTTCCAGCTCAACCTCCTTCCCCCCAGCCTGCCCCCCACCTACAGGCCCTCTCTCCAAACAATTTACCCGGGTAGGGGACATATTGTACAGATTTTTTTTTGGTTTTTCTTTTAATTGCCTCCTGCGATAGTGCGATAGACGGGAATCGAACCCTGGTCAACTGCTTGGGAAGCAGCTATGCTCACCACTTTACCACCAACAGCAACAGCAACTGATAAGAACAGATACTAAACTTGATGTAAGCCAACATTTCGACAATCGATAACCCGAAACGGGTCTGCCGTCGAGCCCGGCGTTCGGCCACCCTGAACATTTCACATACTCTGACCGAGTCTGACCCTGGGGCCGCTCATGTACTGCCCACTTGGAGGATTGCGGGGCCTGCCTCGTTCACGGTTTGTCAGAATTACTATGCCACTTTCTCCAACCCCTCCTCCTCCACCTTCGAATTACCATCCGTGCTTCACCTCCTGCTACCTCAGTCTAACTCGGTCACTCTGTTGTCACCGCCATGCTGCGTCAGGCTAAATTTTTAGGTGGCTCACCTGCTACCTCATCTAACTCGGTCACTTGTTGGTGTCACCGCCATGCTGTGTCAGGCTTATGCCTGCATCATGTGGCTGGGGATAGGAGAGCAGTGCCAGCATGGGCATGGGTGATGGACCTTCGTTGCACCTAGTTGGGTGCTTCCCTATATATTCCCACCATGCCAGCCATGGGTTGTACATTAACTAATAACAGGGAAAACAAAAAAAATATTTTACAGGAGGGTCAACCGCAGACACTCCAAAACAATTTTACATGAGGGAGTGTCTCCCCGTCTGCCATCGTGTTCGGTCAGGCTGTCAGTAGGTACACCACCTCTGTCGTCCGCAGAAGCGGCCACTATGAGGAAGGCCACGGCAAGAACATCCCCTTTTCAATTGAGAGCAAGTGTAGAATTGTAGGAGGATGACACTTTTCTTCCGCAGTGGATTCACCTTCCCCTTTATCATTGCCAGACAACAGTTGGTGAAAAAGTAATTGGCAATGATGAAGAAAATGTAACGGTGCAGTGGACCGTCTGTGACGCAAAACCTATATATTCCCACCATGCCAGCCATGGGTTGTACATTAACTAATAACAGGGAAAACAAAAAAATATTTTACAGAAGGGTCAACCTCGGACACTCCTAAACAATTTTTTAGGAGGCTCGCCTACAGACATTTGACTGCTACCTCAATCTAACTTGGTCACTTGTTGGTGTCACTACGCTGTCACCATGATGTGTCAGGCTTATGCCTGCGTCGTGGGGTGGGGGAAAGCACAGCAGTGCCAGCATGAGCAGTGGTGTCACCTGCAGGTGGTGATGGACCTTCGTTGCACCTAGTTGGGTGCTTCTCTAACATGTGATGGGCATGTGCCTCTCCTTTCTTTGTCTGGGTGAGCACAATTGCCATGAGGGTAACCACCAGGCTGTTGCCTGAGAATTTGGGGTAATGGTGGGATTAGGCAGCCTCAGAGGCATCCATGCATGCTGCCCCTGCTGTTTCCTGTCCATTTCCGTGGTGTTTCCATCATTTTCTGATGTTTCCAGGTTTTCACCCAGCCTTCCCTAGGCAGAGCCTTGGTCCCCTGCAAAAATGCTCGAGTCTCCCATTGACTTCAATGGGGTTCGTTACTCGAAACGAGCACCCGAGCATCGGGAAAAGTTCGACTCGAATAACGAGCACCCGAGCATTTTAGTGCTCGCTCATCTCTACTAATGATCTAACAGGATTCCCCACTAGATCCTGCCATGTCTTACCCATTAAAAGGTCTCCATTTCCCAATGCCTTCTCTGGGTGAACGTGTCCCTGGTTACCAGCTACCTCCCTCTGTTTCTCACTATCTGCCAGGCATTCCAATCGATTGCAGATTCTCTCTGCCCTGCTCCCTCCAGTAGGGCTGGATTAAAAGGTCTGGTAAGTGTAGATTTAGATTGCAGCTCCGACGGGCTGCTGGGCTGGCTTCTCTTATTATCATGACAACACCAGGGTCTCTGTACGGCAGGCCCTGCTGTGCTGTCATTATCAGATTCATGTGTATGATAATGACAGCACAGCAGGGCCATAGACAGCCTGCAAGGCAGAGTTCTTGCTTTGCTTTAATTATATTGTGCCGCCACAGTGTTAAGCCAGCGGCCCACTGCATAGAAAAAAGACATCGGCCCACCGGGAACCTTCCCGGTGGGTTACATTGCCAATCCGCCCCTGGGTTTTGCACAGGTAATACTACTCCATTTTCTATACTCAGATAGCCATCACTGTGTTATCTCTGCTGTTACATAGGACTGCAGAGGACATCTACTATATTATCTGTACTTAGAGAGTTATCACTGTGTAAGGGGGCCCACTGAGACTTTATCACCTAAGGGCCCATATGAACCTAAAGCCGGCCCTGCCAGCATCAATGAATACACTCTCTCACCCCGGCCCTGCCAGCATCAATGAATACACTCTCTCACCCCATCGGGTCTTCCTGCAGTGGTAACAGAGGCCCAATGGCTGGAACAGCAGCCGATGTGTCCTATGGAAACCTATGAGATCCAGCCCTCAAGCATTTAGACCTGCAGGCGACCTGCCGACCCGTCCCCTTCACTGCCCACGTCATGCTTACATTCCCTTTCCTGCCCACTTATTTAGACCTGGCGTGATAACTCAATTCACCTTGCTGGAGCACATACATTTTAGTGCTATACAGAGACAGATCTCTGTATAGCATTAATGAAGTGCTGAGGATAGGTCATCTGAGGATAGGTCATCAATATAAAAAATGGACAACCTCAACTCTTGCTGGGTTCAACTACACGTTCCCTAGTCTCCTGATCAGCAAGTCCAGTATATAAGTCTGCCCTACAACTGGCCTGGTAGAGCAGTCGTCGTTAAAACTGTGACCACAGCCAGTGCTCAAACCTAAAGCGTAGCCTGTCTGCACAGGCTATGCTAGTTGTAGTACAGTGGTCCCTCAAGATACAATATTAATTGGTTCCAGGAGGACCATTGTATGTTGAAACCATTGTAAGTTGAATAATCGGTTCCAAAGCCCCAAAATGTCATCCAAGATAAGAGAAAATGAAGATTTAAGAAAAATAAGCAGATAACTAAGACAGATAAAACAAGTCCTTACATATAACAGTCAGGAATAGCTGATAACTAGCAACTAATACAGATATTTTACCAGAGAAGTGGCCTTGATTGGTTGGATCTGAGTCTGAGACATTGTATGTTGAGTCTAGTTTCAACTTACGATGGGTCAGAAAAGAGCATTGTATGTTGAAAATATTGTATCCTGAGGCCATTGTATCTTGAGGAAGCACTGTATTATAGTTTCTAGTTCTATTCTAGTTGTAGACCATATTATGCTCCTCCTCCAACACATTTCACCTGGACCAGCTTGTCAGGGAATACATGGAGCTAGGTCTGTGCTAGATGGCTGTTCAAAGAGGCAGTGGCAAACCACTGGCATAGTAATACCTGTGGTGCATTATCTGATAACCTTTTCCCCCTTACATGTGAGTATTTATCTAATATACTGTAACTTAGGTAATGATTGCATTAAGCCTGTATAATTGACACTGATTTATGGTGTTATTTCAGATAACTGTTTACAGAGTATCACAGTTACAACAACAGTGAACATAGCAAATGTTATAAAAATTAAAGATTTCCTTGAAGCTCAAAGGCCTCAATGTTGTCAGCTCTGTAGCTGATTTGTCTTTTGGATTAGTATATTTGTGAAGATCTCACCTTGCATGTGCAAAATTCAGTACATTACCAGTAGTGAATGTTGCTCTATGTTTGATACCTAAACATAAAATATATTCATTTTAATTTTTCTTTCAACTAGCCACAAAGGTTGTGTTCCATTGAAAGAATGAAAAGGATTCGACTTCCTTTCTTCATAAATGATAATAACATAAAAGGCTTTTTCATGCTGTCAAATGATAAACATAGAACTAGGTCAAAGTCAAAGTGGTTACTGTAGTGATTTATTACTTGGCCTTTGTAATTTAATATGATATCCCAGCGTTTACACAAAATAGTTATTTTAATTAAAGGGCTATTCCAAATCAGTGCTGTTCCCAAAACTTAGAAAAAAATGAGGATGAGTTTGGTTACATTCAGAGTAAGAGTTTAGCTGCTAAGATCTATTGACTCCACAGTAAAGTTTCTTTCAATTAGTGAATGCTTAAAAAATATCACATAAAGTGTGCAAACCAAGAGAAGGTCATGTATTTTATCTTAAAGGGGTTGTCCATTTTTTATATTGATGACCTATCCTCAGCAATAGGTATGAGCGAAGCGACGTTTGCTCAAAACTTAGTTTTAATTCTATACATAGATCCATCTCCATACAGCACACAGAGGTGACATGAGTTATCATGCTAGGTTTAAATAAGAGGGTGTGGCATGGTCTGGGAAGGGGATGGACTGGCAGATCACCTGTTTAGGGGTAGCTTTCTTACACTTAGAGGCCTGCAACTCTTCATAATTTCGGCGGATCCACTGCCAGTTTAGGGCTTTATTAAGACTGGCATCTAAATGCTGTGCCCTAGAATGCACACACTCATCCAACAATGCAGAAACTGAACATGCCCCTGACCAAGTTACTGGTAGTACAGTCCCTCCCTTTCTATGTAGTTGACTATGTAGTATAATATGGAAATCATTCTTTTTTATGTAACCTTTAGAGGGAGTCAGGAAAAGCAGATGTGAGAAGACATGTCCTTCTGCCTGTAGGGCAAGAGAACATTTGTGGTTGGAGAAGTGGGTTTGCCTCTAGGGGATGGGTGGGGAGACCTTTCTTCTTGTGTAACTGTGGGAATGCCCCATGACCATTTTTCTCTCCTCTTTTAACAGTTCATTGGATCCAACTGCCAGGACAACTGCTGCACCACGAGGAAATCTTCATATGTAGTTTTAGGATGCAAGGGTTACAACTAAGTATAATTTTAATTATAAGGTTAATATGTAAATAAGTGGTCAACTATTGGCCCCGTGTGGCACCTTTATGTAATTCTCATACAAAGAGGCATTTTCAGGTGATTGCAGGCCACAACAGCAAAAATGGGCATATTGTGGCATGCACCTAACCAGCCAAACCCCAGACCAGCAACATCCCCTGTTTTGCCACCATATTATATGGTAGCTACTAGTTTTCAGGCTCCTGTCCCTTATGGCAATAATCTTGCGGCCATGTTTGATCCATTCACCATGTTTGGCCCATCTGGTATTAACCATAATACATGTTTAAAGTGAAATACCATCCGGTTCATAGTATATATTTGTATAGTTTTCAATTTTATACTTGAAATATAGAAATCATTCTTTAAAAAAAAAAACAAAAAAAAAACGGAATTTATGTGTACAGTGTTAAATAATAATTTCTGTATAAATCACAGAAAAAGAATATTAGTGCACAAAAATAGATGCAAACAATATATACTGTATAAACTAAGACCTCATTCTGATATGATAAAATCTGAGACTCTTAGCCAATATATTTTGATCAAAACACATCTGTGCAAACCTACCCAGCGTCACGGAGGTCTCAGGTCAGGCAGGTCCTACGCTATACCTAACTATGCCTTTGGGCATCTATATCTAGGAGCGTGGACGCTGCACATATAGGTGTGTTGCTCCTAGTGACCTCTATGTGCATACAGCAACCAATGAGAGGAGGAGCAAACACACCTATATGTACCACGCAATCAAGGCGCTCAGTTTGATAGGAAGAGCAAAAGTGCACAAGAATGCTACTCAAGATAGGCTAAGAGCGCATTCACACCTGAAGGTGCCACTCCCTCAAGTACATGTTATAAACTAAGCAAAACTCACAGAAACAAAAGGATAAAAAACATCCTGCATGATGTGATAATAATGATTGCGGATGTCAGTGACTACATATATCAAAATAAATCACCTGACCTGAGACCACCGTGATGCTGGGTAGGTGGGCACAGATGTGTTTTGATCAAAATATATTGGCTAAGAGTCTCAGATTTTATCATATCAGAATGAGGTCTTAGTTTATAAAGTAAATATTGTTTGCATCTATTTTTGTGCACTAATATTCTTTTTCTGTGATTTATTTTGATATATGTAGCCACTGACATCCGCAATTATTATTATCACATCATGCAGGATGTTTTTTATCCTTTTGTTTCTGTGAGTTTTGCTTAATAATTTCTGTACTTTAAATAGTTTTTCCATTTGACAGAACAGAGCCATTTACAATTTTAATGTGTATATTTTTATATTTATTCTCAGTCCCGTTTTGAAAGTTCTTCATTGTTTGTATTATTTTCAGAGCATATAGTACGGGGCTCATTTTTGTTTATGCTTTTTTTAATCTACTACATTAAAAAAAAAAAAAAACTTTGAAAAAAATTTAAATTTTCTTTCCATCGCTATTTTCTGACAGCCATAACTTTTTTATATTTCAGTCTACAGATCCGTAGGAGGGCTTGTTTTGTGCAGGACAAAATTTAGATTTTATTGGTTCCATTGTTAATTTACATACTTTTTGATAACTGCTATTCAATTTTTGTGGGAGAAAAACTGATTAAAAAAATTGACAAAAAAAGGCAAATCTTGTTTTTATTTTTTGTTTTCATTACGGCAATCAGCACACATGAAATTTTTATTAATATTTTAATAGTTCAGATATTTTTGATCAAAGCAATACCTAATTTTTTTTTTGTTTAAATATTTTTATATGTAAAATTAGGAAAGGGGGGTGATTTTATTTATCTATTTATTTTTACAGTTACAAATTTTAACCCCATTGGGGACTAGAACCTGGGATCTTTTGATGCACACATTCCCTCAGCCACCAACAGTTATACCTGATTTATAGCAATTTGTGACTAATTACTTTGAAAGTAATCGAATTTCTTGGCGAAGTTTGGTGAATCGACCAAATCAACTTTTTCAAAACTTCTTTCATCACTAGTAGCTATGTGAGGAAGCTTGCAACTAAAACCCTGGTTAAAAGCAACAACTCCAAAACACTGCTGTCTGCAGATGAGACTCTCATTTTTTGTCTGACGTATTAAAGGTCCTTTTACACGGGCCGATTATCTGCCGAAAAATCGTTCCTAGGAACGCTAGTGCCGATAATCGGCCCGTGTAAAAGTGGCCCTAATCAGCCAACGAACGAGCAAAACGCTCGTTCGTCGGCTGATTGGATCTTTTGTAGAAACCAAAAGATCCAATCTGTCGGGCGCACATCGCCCTGTGTAAACAGGCGATGTGCGCCTGACAGTATGGAGCTTCCCGGCCGCACGAGCGTTACAGCGATCACTCGTGCGGCCCGGCGCTCGATTCGTCGGGCCGTGTAAAGGCTCCCTGCCCGAGCGCCGATATCGCTGATCAGCGCTCGGGCAGGGAGAATAATCGGCCCGTCTAAAAGGGCCTTTAGTCATGTTAAAGGGCTTTTTAATGAATATGTCATTGACACACCAGGTAACCACTTGTAACCGGACAGTTTTCTTTCTTCTGGAGGAAATCTATTGTGCATACTGTAAAGTAAAAAATGCCAAAGACTATAGAAATATGCCATATCTTCTATGTGGTAAAGCTGTTGTGTTTAATGCTGCTACAGTACCTACAGTATCTAAAAATGGTGGCTCAGTGGTTAGCTGGAGTCCTAGGTTCGAATCTGACCAAGTACAACATCTTCATGGAGTTTGTATGTTCTCCTTGTGTTTGCGTGGGTTTCCTCTGGGTTTTCCGGTTTTCTCCCACACTCCAGAGACATATTAATAGGGAACTTAGATTGTGAGCTCCACTGCGGACAGCCTGATGGTAATGTATGTAAAGCGTTGAAGAATATAGTAGAGCTATATAAGTGCATAAAATAAATAAATTACTCTGCACACTGCAGTTTTTTTCGCAGTTATGTGACACAAGTGAAGATGAATTTCCTTACTGCACACATATGCTTCAGTTTACACCTCCTACCAAATGAATGAAGACAAAGAAACAGTCTGCAAAAGCAATTCAGTATAATATAACGCTAAACTTTACATGCAAAATGTCCTGAAAATTGAACTTTCACTCATCTCCAGTCTTTAGTAAGTAGTCAAAGGCTGTTGTGCCATTAATGCACTTAGAAACAAATGGTAACTTGTGTGCTAATGCCACAGATAAACAGTCATTGATCTAGAACTGGATTTCTGTCAGTTTCCTGTCGGCTCACAAATCACATAACTCGAGGCTGTCCGTTATTTCTTTACTGCTTATATAAGCAGCAGAACATAAATAGCCACAGTGCACAATGTATGTTTCATTTGTTTCTGGTTAAAGGGTTTTGTGCATTCACGGAAGACAGAGAATATCCACATAATTCACAAAACGCGATAAGAAGCAGCAGAGGGAACTGATCTGCCATTCATCGCATTCCTTTCTAATACTTCTGTCAGTTACTACAACACATCTTGTTCAGACAGGTGTAGAAGATGGTAAATTAAAGTATAAAAAAGGCTAGTAATAATTGAATCTCCTAGTGCTGCATAGTAAGGGTTTCAGTGCATTCCCTTCATCCAAGGTATTTCCTTCAGTGACAATTCTTGTAAAAATCAGCACCAGAATTTCTTTGCTCAACGTGTCTGTCACCATGGTTTCCGAGGATTTGGATCCAATTATTGTCAAGAATAAGAACACAGAATAGCCGAAAATGTATGAGAACCAAATACAAAAACTTTTTAAAAAATGTAAAAAAAAGTGCTTTGCAGTTTTGTCTTTATTTAACCCAATACAATCTTTAGGTGTACAAGGTAATACTGGAATGTGATTGTTGATAGTTGTCAAGTTAGATGCTTTATCCAGGCAATACAAAATTTAGAAAAAAGTTAATGGTCCCCCGCAGGTCTCCGCGTTCATTGGCTGGAGCTGCCATGTACAAGACATACCACAGACAATTATTGCACAGACTGGCAAGTTTACTGGTGTGGTAGCATCAGAGGGCAAGGGATAAAACTTGAGTATGAGTATATTTTCTTCTGTTATACCAGCAATACTTTAAAGAGGCTCTTTCAGCATGATCAACCTATTAAACCAGGTATACTGCCTGGTAGGGCTCATCAAGCGTATTAAAAAATACATAGAGACAATACCTTTCTTTTGTCTCTATACTAAACAGCTGCAAAGATATCGGCATTTTATTAATATGCAGATACGCATGTTGGAGCACCAGGGGGCCGGGTTGAATCTTTGGAGCACTTTTTTTTTGCAACACCCTCTGTGCTCTGTACACTCCCACTTCCCCTTAATTGATAAAGCTAGACATCAGCATGGTGAGGGTAGAGCTGTGTTCTACAACTGTATCCTAGCATGTACATATCATATAGACTACTTACTGTAGCCTCACCTTTGGATTTCTATGCTTAGAAATATAAGGTATAAAGACACCAGTCTGCTGTGATGTCTAGCCCTGTCAATTAAGTGATGGAGAGAGTGTGCAGAGCACAGGGAGTGGTATAAAAGCAGTGCTCCAAATGTGCATATGAATAAAAATGCAGATATCTTTGCAGCTGTTTAGAATAGAGATGAGCCTTACCAGGCAGTATGTCTGGTTAAATAGGGTTGATCATGCTGACAGAGCCTTTTCAATTTGACATTTTCAATGTAATGTGATGTGTTAAAAAAGGAGACCTCTTTATGACATAATTGCATTATGACATAAAAAAATATGATGTCATAATTGACGTTTTATGATGTTATAAGATCTTTTGATGTCATAATTCATGTCCTCTAATGCAGTAATGATCTATTAGGGTGTCATTAATGTATTATGTGATGTCACAAGTCCTAACTGAAATATGAGGATCTAATTATAATAAATATTCATGTCATAATTATATCTTATGATGTCATAAGGAAGTGCAATAATGTCATAACATTAAAAAATCTATTTTAATGTCATAAATTGAGAGGCCCCTGTGATGTGTTGAGTAGGCCTATGCGCTTTGATCAAAACATATACAAAGAACCTCATGTTCATGCTTATAAATTATGATCAGTGCATGACATGTGGATGTGTGCTTCATCTTTTCTCTACAGTTGTTACATACTATTAGCAGAGGCAGCTTTGATGGTACATATAGTACGTCCTGATATCCTTGATAGTACATAAGTCCTGAAAAAAAAAATATATACACAACCATTCATTTTAACAACATATATGATGCTTTAATTGTTGCTGCTATTTAGTTGGCCAGAAGCCATGTGGGGAGCTGAGGCGGCCCACTGAGCACCGTGCCAAGATAGATCTCTGAGCAGTTAATTGGAAGTAATCGAAGAGGAGGGGAAGCAGAAGAACAGTCTGATAAGAGGAAAAGGAAATATCTGTCTATGATGAGATATATTACAAATAGAGAACCCAGGTGCTCGTACGCTCGGGTGCTCTGGCCGAGTACTCAGGAGTGCTCGAGTGCTCGGCCAAGCACCCAAGCATAATTGAAGTCTATGGGAGTAAACCAGGTACCCCCCGCTCTTACCTGGTTTACACAAGTGCCGAATTAAAAAAAAAAAAAAAGTACAAAGACAGACACACAGAGACACTACTTACCTTCCCTGGCAGCTCTCTCCTCCCGTCCAGCAGGCAGACGGCGCGCAGAGTGGTAAGTTTTACCACAGTGCCACCTGCTGGACGGGAGGAATTGCTACAAAGAAGAATCCTGAGTAAATGGTTTGTGTTTGTTTGTTTTAAAAAAATAATTAAATAATTTAAAAAAATGGTGTGGGGTCCCCCCTTTTTTCCTTCTCCAGCCAGACACAACCAGCAGTGGCAGCCTGGCACTACCAGGGTGGGAAGGGACACGGTTATTCGCCTTTCCCAGCCTAACAGTAACAGCCTGCCGCTGCCCCAGAACCGGATCCTCAATTTAGAAGGTCCTGTCCTGCAGGTACCCAGCTCTTCCCGACACCCCTGGTGGTGGTGGGTGCCGAGGTAATAGATGTTGGGGTTAGTGCTGGCCATACCGGCAAGCGCTAAGCCCAGTATTAGTAATCAGGGCCGTCTGTAGATAGCCATGATTACTAAAACTGCAGTGTGGGAGAAAAAAAAAAAAAAAACACACACTTATAAAATATTCTACTGAAATAAATACTCCCCCAGACCCCTGTTTGACCGTTTTATTTAAAAAATAAAAAAGCTGGTCCAACGTAATCCAACGAATCCGACGTAGTCCCCTGAAAAATAGAAAACAAACAAACAAACACAAACCACTTACCTCCTCCTCAGGCTTCTTCTCCTCAGCAGCGGAGCCTCTTCATTACATTGCGCCCTCTGCTGGTGAATGAAAAAAATTACACCTTGAATTCTTCAATGAAAAAAAAAAAAACGTGATAGGTGACGGATCCGTCATGACCCCAATGCAAGTCAATGAGGCAGCAGTTTGATCCTATACTCCTTCCAGTGGTGGGTGGAGGCAGCTAGTGTTTATAATTCAGCTATGTGCAGAGTATGCAGACAGCCAGCATTTTATTATTTAATTTTGCACGGAGATATTGGAGTCCTTTATAAATAAAATAAAAAGTTCCTACTCCTATAAAGATATTAAGAAATAAATAGACATTAACAGACATTATTGAATGTCTATTAATTCAAAATTAGTATTGCTGTACTCTAGTATACTTGATTATATTTAAAGGGGTTATCCCACGAGTGATTTCATCATGTAGTAGCCAACTAAGAGAGGCCATAGGCCTAACTAACTGGGACAAAATCCTCAAAAATAAAAATACAGCCACAAAATGGGATATTTTTAAAAGCATCCTAATATCTAATTGTGAGAGGTACATACCTTGTGGGAATAAAAGGTTAAGAAACAAGAAAAAAACAATGTGGATAAATAGAACTGTAAAGAAAGCAATAAATGACAAAAAGAAAGCATTTCAATCACTAAAACAGGAGGGGAGCGAGGAAGCATTGAAAAACTATAAGGAAAAAAATAGAATATGTAAAAGACAAATAAAAGCAGCCAAACTAGAGAGTAAAAGAGTAAAAAAAAGAGTAAAACTAACCCTAAAATGTTCTTCAATTATATAAACACTAAAAAGTATAAATCTGAAGATGTCGGCCCCTTACAGAGTAATGAGGGGGGAGTTGCGGAGACCGATGAGGAGAAAGCAAAGTTATTAAATGTTTTTTTCTACACTGTATTCACTGAGGAAAATAAACTGTCAGATGAAATGCAGAATATAAAAGTAAATTCCCCATTAAAAGTGCCATGTTTGACCAGGGAAGAAGTACAGCAACGTCTTAAAAAGATTAAAATAGACAAATCGCCAGGACCAGATGGCATACACCCCTGTATCCTAAGAGAATTCAGTAATGTCATAGCCAGACCCTTATTTCTCATATTTAAGGAATCTATATTGACAGGGAGTGTTCCTCAGAATTGGGGCATAGCAAATGTGTACCAATATTCAAAAAGGGCCCAAAAACAGAGCCCGGAAACTATAGCCTGGGAAGTTTAACAGGCAGGTTTTCTAAGAGATGCTCTCTTGGAGTACCTCAATTAAATTAGGCAAATAACTCCGTATCAGCGTGGCTTCATGAGGGATTGGTCATGTCAAACTAATTTAATCAGTGTGAGGAGTGGGTCAGGGGGACACACATGACACAGACAAAGTGAGGCCCTGACACTCCTCCCAAACCACTGTCCCTGCCTTTTGGGGGAACCCGGCTCCCAGGTTCTTATGGTCAGTTAACACTGTCACCTTATGTCTTGCACCCTCCAGAAAGTGTCTCCACTCTTCAAAGGCCCATTTAATAGCCAGTAACTCCCTGTTTCCTATATCATAATTAACTTCAGCAGTGGAGAACTTTCTGGAGAAAAGGCTACAGGTTGGAGTTTGGTAAAGGGTTCAACTCCCTGAGACAGGACAGCCCCTACTCCTGTCTCAGAGGCGTCAACCTCCACGACAAAAGGCTGTTCAGGGTCAGGATGAACCAAGACTGGAGCAGTGGTAAAACACCTTTTTTAAGTTAGAAAAGGCTAGTTCGGTTTCATGTGTCCGAGAGGTAGGATCAGCCCCCTTTTTAGTTAAATCAGTAAGGGGTTTAGCAACCACAGAAAAGTTTTTGATAAATTTTCTATAATAGTTAGCAAAACCCAGAAAACGTTGGACCTCTTTCAAGGTAGTAGGTCTAACCCACTCAACCACAGCAGAAACTTTTTGTGGATCCATACTTATAGAACCAGGGGTAAGTATGTATCCCAGAAATCCCACCTCCTGGACTCCAAACTGACACTTAGATAATTTAGCACACAGCCGATTAAGTCGCAATCTGGAGAGGACCTCCCTCACATGCTCCTGATGAGACTCCAAATCTGGGGAGAATATGAGGATGTCATCCAGATATATAACCAAAAAATGGCCCAAAAGATCTCTGAAGATATCGTTAACAAAACGCTGGAAGACAGCCGGGGCATTGCTGAGACCAAACGGCATGACTAGGTATTCAAAGTGCCCCTCTGGAGTATTAAAAGCTGTCTTCCACTCGTCGCCTTCCCTGATGCGGATTAGATTGTAAGCTCCACGGAGGTCAATTTTAGAGAACCACCGGGCCCCCAAAACCTGATTGAATAAATCGGGATCAGAGGGAGAGGATGCTGGTCCTTAATCGTGATCTTATTGAGCTCCCTGTAGTCAATACATGGACGGAGACCTCCATCTTTTTTCTCAACGAAGAAAAACCCTGCACCAATAGGGGAGACAGAAGGCCGTATGTGCCCTTTTTTCAGGCTATCCTGAATATACTGACGCATAGACTCTCGCTCAGGAGCTGACAAATTAAAAATGCGACCCTTAGGAAGCTTGGCCCCAGGAACGAGGTCTATGGCACAATCGTAAGGCTGGTGCGTAGGTAGAGTTTCCGCAGCGGTCTCATCAAAGACGTCTTTGAAATCAAAAATAAACTCAGGAATATCCAAATCATTATTCACAGTACACATCATGGAAGGAACAGTTTTAAGATGTGAACCACATGAATTCCCCCATTTCACCAGGTCAGTGGTTTTCCAATCAAATACAGGGTTATGGAGGCGGAGCCAAGGCAAACCAAGAATAAGATCTACAGTTAGTTTTTCCATCACAAAAAATTACATTTTTTCTGTATGTAAACATCCAACGTTCATGATAACCTCAGCAGTGCGAAATTTTATTCTGGAGATCACTCAGGTGCTGGCGTTTCCCTGTGGTGACTTCGGCTTGGATGCACAATCCCTCAAGAAATGGCCAGGTTTTCCATAGTATAGACATAAGGCATTCTCCAATCGATGTCTCCTTCTAGCAGCAGCAGATGTAGAGCCTAACAACATAGGTTCTTCTCCAGAAGATTGAGAGGGAGATGGTGATTGAAATTGGGAAGGCATATTCTTAGAGAAAGTAGAAGGAGGTTTGACAGAAAAGCCTGGCCTAAACTGTACAGTCGATCCCCCTTGCTTTTCCTTGCGTCTCTCTCTAAGTCTTCTGTCAATAGTCACAGCCAAAGCCATAAAGTCACTCAGGGATTCAGGGATAGGATGGCTGACCATAGCGTCCTTAACAGCGTCTGACAGCCCTTGTCTGAAAAGGGTTTTCAAGGGTTGATCAGGCCATCCAGTCGCCGAGCACCACTGGCAGAACAGTAGTCTTCAGCAGAGCGGCGACCCTGCTGAATAGATAACAAATGAGTTTCTGCCAATGCAGCACGGTCAGGATCATCATAAACTTGGCCCAAGGCCAGAAAAAATCTATCCATGGAACTCCACTCAGTGGCATCTGAGGGGAGGGCCAATGCCCAATCCAGAGGGGGACCCTGGAGGAGGGAAACCATGACAGCCACTTTTTCGGCTTCAGAGGGGAAAAAATTAAAACGAAAATACAAACGACAGGACTCCCGGAAAGTACAATATCTGTCCGGGTTCCCATCAAAGCGATCCGGCAGAAGCATTTTAGGTCTCTACTGGACACTGTGCATAGGAAAAACGGGCTGGCAGTGACACAGGTGGGTTTGCAGTGCCAGACACAGGAATAGTCATGGCGTCCAGACGCTGCGACATTTGCGCAATTAACCCAGCCATGCCCTGAAACTGATTCGTCAGCTCATCCAGGCGGTCGGTGACCGATAGATCGGTACTCATATTAAACCGCCAGGAGAGCCGACTAGGGTATGGGCCTGTTATAATGTGAGGAGTGGGTCCAGGGGACACAAATGACACAGACAAAGTGAGGCCCTGACACTCCTCCCAAACCACTGTCCCTGCCTTTTGGGGGAACCCGGCTCCTTAACAGGTCGGCCCCAACCGAAGACTGCAATTACACTGAAGAAAGTGGAACACGAGACAAACAACCAAAACAAAACACAAGCAGGAACAACCCTAAACAGGTCAGGAACTGAAGGGGTAAAAGGTAACGGAACCAAGCAAGGAATAAACAGAGGATAACACAAAAGGTAGGTAACAGTAACAGAAACCAGGGAAAAAGGTACAGAGTCACTGGAATACCGGATAAACACAGAGTAGCTAGCTTAGGCACAAGGCTCTATAGCAGGCACAGATGAATGGCGAGTGTGAAACTAAATAGTGGCTAGAGTCCCAGCCCCAAGGCGTGATAGGAGCAGGGATCCCAGCCACACCCTTGAATGGACCAAAATTACTGGCAGGGACGCCTGCCAGTAAAACTAGCAAAACTAGCCAAACCTTTAACCCTATAGGAACCTAAGTGTTACAAGAGGATTTTCTGGCTTGCACTCGGGATGAGCGCCGCATAGCGTCAGAACACGGGAACGCCAGCACCCGCCCAACATCCGCTGGAGGGCCGCAGCGCCCCCGAATCCTGACAATCAGTTTCTATGAGGAGGTAAGTTCTAGACTTTACCGCGGCAAATCAATGGATGTCGTATATCTGGACTTCTCCAAAGAATTTCACACTGTACTGCATAAAAGGTTAGTATATAAAATCAGAATGCTTGGACTGGGGGAAAATGTCTTTATGTGGGTAAGTAACTGGCTCAGTGATAGAAAACAGAGGGTGGTTATTAATGGTACACTCAGATTGGGTCACTGTCACTAGTGGGGTACCACAGGGGTCAGTGTTGGGCACAATTCTCTAATATATTTATTAATGATCTTGTAGAAGGCTTGCCCAGTAAATATCAATTTTTGCAGATGACACTAAATTGTGTGAAGTAATTAAAACAGAAGAGGACAGTACACTGCTACAGATGGATCTGGATAGATTGGAGGCTTGGGCAGAGAAGTGGCAGATGAGGTTTAACACTGACAAATGTGAGGTTATGCAGATAAGAAGGAATAATGCAAGTCACCATGCAAGCAAACTAAGCTGTAGAAACCAGTGTCAGACAGCTGCTGCCAAGGCCAATAAGATAATGGGTTGCATCAAAAGAGGCATAGATGCCCATGATGAGAACATAGTCCTGCCACTTTACAAATCACTAGTCAGACCACACATGGAGTACTGTGTACAGTTTGTACAGCATTGTGCGCTAATGCGTATGCATTTTGTAAGCTAATGCGTACACATTTGAATGCTAATGCGTACGCATTGTGCGCTAATGCGTACAAATTCAGTTAATTAGCATACTTTTACGAGTGAAAGGAGTAAAAGAGGAGAAGTCGCGATTCTGACCTTTTTCTATAAACCAGACACCCTCCCCTCTTCCGAGCGGGGGAGCCTGGTTTAGTCCCATTGACTAACATTATGCTCGGGTGCTCGGACGAGCACTCGAGCAACCCCTAGTGCTCGGACAGAGCACCCGAGCATACGAGCACAGAGGTGCTCGCTCAACACTATTATTCACTTTAGAAAATAGACAACTGAGGGGAGATCTAATAAATATGTATAAATATATCAGGAGTCAGTAAAGAGATCTCTCCCATGATCTTTTTATCCCAAGGACTGTGACTGTGACGAGGGGACATCCTCTGCGTGTGGAGGAAAGAAGGTTTGCACACAAACATAGAAGAGGATTCTTTACGGTAAGAGCAGTAAGACTATGGAACTCTCTGCCTGAGGAGGTGGTGATGGTAAGTTAACTAAAAGAGTTCAAGAGGGGCCTGGATGTATTTCTGGAAGGTAACAATATTACAGGTTATAGTTACGAGAGATGGGTTGTTGATCCAGGGAGTAACTAGATGGACAGATGTCTTTTTTCGGCCTTATAAACAATGTTACTATGTTACATGACAATCTCGTTTTAGCAAAGCTAGAACCAGCCCTGCACCTCATATGGATCCAGAGGTCTCCCCATTTGTTGTTCTGCTAGATTTATTTCAAGCTTGCAGCTTAGGGGGCATGCACTTCCACGTGAATTGTCCTTTCTGTTGTAGCTGGTGGGTGTGAAGGATGGAGCTGAGCATTCTGTGAGCTGGAGAGAGAATTTAGAAAAAGGGCAAACATCAGGAGGCATTATACAGATATTTCAGTGATACTACATTTTTTATTACATTTAAAAGTATTCAAAAAGTATTCAGATCCAGGTGCTGGTTTGAAATATGTAATTTTTTTCTTTTTTGTGGACAACCCCTTTAAATAAAACATTTAAAAATAAAGTGCTTAAACTCACAGATTTAAACTGTAAAGTCTACTGAGACAACATTTTGATTAAAACTGATCACCAGTTGCATATTGGTAAAAAAGGGGTCAGTTCACTGGACATAAACTGCAAGGTAAAGTGATCATAGATTAGTTTCACTGGGGCCTGAACTATGTTCAATACATGTCTGGAATTTATTCACAAGCAGCTTAATAGCATTTCATTTCAGCTACTGAAGACAGCTTCCATTTGTTATGCAGTGACACAAAAGCAAAGAATATAACAGTCTATTCTAATACTGTAGAGAAAGATAAGAATAGTTTTCAATTATTCATGCTAAATAATTTAAGGAAACCTACTGTAAAATGAATGCATATGAGTCTACAGAAAATGCTGAAATATTAACAAAGACATTCTTTCACGTCAGTAATGACCAAAACTGATGATTTTGGAGCCTTCCATACAGCCACAAGTAGTACAAAAATCACGGTAGTCTTGTTCAGTCTTGCAGTAGGTTTCCAACCCAGATTCAGCTATGTATAAAAAAAACACTCTGCAGTCGACAGTGATTTATGCAATCCACTTAGAAAGAGAATCCACTTAGGCCAAATGTCCTTGGTCATCAGACCTTCATCAGGCTTCATCAGATTATTCAGGAGTTGCATGTGTTTCCAGCACATAAGTGATCATTCACTAAAACTAAAACCTGTATTACAATGGCAGATTTTCTACCAGATGATTGTTAATGAGCATTTGTAGTAACGATAATTTGGCCGTGTAATACTGCAGCTGATTATCAATCCCACAGAAGTGAATGAGGACGCCATAGTTGTAATTACACCTGCTTGCTGCAGTTGCAACAGTGAGAAGGTAAACAGTGAAGAGAAAGCAACACTTGGATGAGTGCTGCTTTCTCTTCAAACAGCTGATTGGCAGGGTTGCCAACAGTCGGCCTACCGCCGATCTGATATTGATGACGTAACCTTAGAATAGGTCATTAATATTAAAAAAGCGCACAACCCATTTAACATTGGAAACTAGAGGGTGTGTTCTCAGAAATGGTGTCTGAACAATGTGTCTCTGTAAACAGATTTCCACCAAAGAGTGCTCTAATAAAATGTTTCAGCTACAGATGGCATCATAATCAATGCTGATGGCCAGAGTGTTTCCTTTGATAAAATGCAACTATGGAGTCACCCCCAGTTAGGATAACTGCCCATGGCCGCCATTGCCCTGTAGGCACGGATCTGCACTACTCACCATGCTGCTTCCTCCATGCTTCTCTCTAGTACTCCAGCCTCTGTCCCCTAGGTCTCCCTGAGTATTTAAGGCAACCTCTCCATATAGAGGGTGCTTGAGCTTGAAGGTTACTGGTGACCAGCAAAGAGTTTAAGTCAAGTGCTTCTGTGATTCTCCTGCATTTTAGCTATGTTTATTCTGTGTTTGGTCCTCTTTTGTACTTCAGCTCTGTACCCACCCTCCCTGTGGGCTCCTACACGTCCAGCTTCAGTTCTGTTCATGTTTAAGTTAACCCTGTCTGTCTGCCTTGTTTGTGTTCCTGTCAATTACCCAGCCTGCATGCCTCGCCTGTGTCTTCCCTGCCCCCCAGCCTGCCAGTTTACCCTGTGTCTTCATTCATCTATACTACTAGTAGGCAGTCTGGATCTAGTAACCTGCATTTAAGCCTCAGTGACTGTTCAGTTTGATCCTGCAGTTTTCCTGTATCCTGAGGTCCTGGTGCCTGCACCGCTTTCCCTGACCTCACGCTGGGACCATCTCAGGAGGTAGTGGCTTAGTTGCGGTAGCGGCTTAGTTAATCCATCACATTAATGTCACTTCCTTCTCCCAGAAGCAGTTTTAGTAGAGCGGTCAGTGACTAAACCCATTAGACAACCATCTTTGCAGGAGATTTAACTTTCAATCCCGAAGTCCCCTTTTTTGGTACTCACAGACAATCTGAAAGGGTTGAAGAGCATGACAGTAGTACCTCACAGTACATTATTTTATAGGTTTACATATCAAGATTTAACCACTACATACATATTATTATACAGTATATTAATCCCTTCTATGATAATTTACATAATTTTTCTTCTCATTATGTGAGTTAAGGGGGTTGTCCAAGTTAAATGAAAACCTGGGCAGTAGCCAGTAAATGTAATAAAGTGGCAGTCATACTTACCCTTTATCTCCCTTGCCTTTGGGGCTCCAGTCCTCCGCACCAGTGTTTGTTACCTTGACTGTAGCGGTGATGTTCCTTATACGTCATGTCACTTCTGCAGCCAGTCAGTGGCCTCAGGAGTCACGTTGCAGCCAGGAAGATGATGAGGTTGCTGCAGGATTAAGCCGTGGCGCCCAAAGTGACAGAGGAAAAAGAAAAGGGAGAGTATTACTTTTTTGTTATCATATTTATTATTGCTGTCCAGCTTTTAATTAATTTTGACAACCCTTTAGTGATAATAATAAAGTCAAGAATAAATCATTTTGTGCAAATTTAATGTGCATTTAACAAATTCATTTTATTTTTCCTTACATACAATCTGCGTGATCAGAATGTGCTGAAAAATAAATCAATTAACACAAAATCCCGAAAAAAGTACTGCAAGATAATTAGCAGTCAGTGCTCCCAAAACTGGCATTCACTGGCGTGCAGCAGGAAAGAACTGTACAAACAGTGTTTCATCAACCACACAGAGAAATAGATTGATTTCCCTAACTAATATTTATAGACTTAACAGAGGCAATAAAGTGCTGAAAAAGTATATATGGCCTACTGTATAATGCATGAAAAGTGTGCACACAAAGTCCCCCAGAATAGCCAATCAGATTCCAGCAGGCAGGGTAGAAAAAAGAAGGGATTTCATTGGTTCCTGTGAATTAAATTAAACTATTTCAGTGGATAAATGCCTGAGATGTGACAGTAGAGGACAGATATGTTACATACAGTGGCATGCACAGGGGCGTAGCTAAAGGCCAATGGTGCAAGCGTTCAGCTTGGGCCCCCCATCCCTCAATGCTTTGTGTCCAGGGGCAGGGAAGCACATGCCTTTGTACTGCCTGAGGCAAATATTGAAACAGCAACCCCTCCCCCTTCCCCCCATGCCAAATTCTTGACCTAAGCCCTTCTCCTCAGCCAGAGGTGTAACTTGACCAGCATGCAATTTTTTACACTTCATATGTGGCACAAAGGTCTTTGGGCCCCCTCAGGCTTCTGGGCCCGGTAGCGACTGCTACCTCTGCACCCCCTATAGCTACGCCCCTGGACATGCATATAAACACACAGGGCCCCTTAGCAAAAATTAGAAAGGGCCCCATCTTTCCCACAAAAAATCCTTGCACACTAACAAAATAATAACTTGAGTTTTATCAAACTGGTGCAAAGGAAAACTGGCTTAGTTAGCCACAGAACCCAATCAGATTGATCCTTTCATTTTCCAAAGGACCCCTGAAAAATGAAAGGTGGAATGTTATTGGTTGCTAGGAGAAACTAAGCCAGTTTTCCTTTGCACCAGTTTCTAAAACTCTCCCTAATGTCTAGTGTACAAAACACATCGAGCTACATTTTCTAATACCTAAATTTTGGTGTAAATTGTGCCAATATGTAGTGCCATTTGGTGCATTTAGTCCAAAAAGGAGAGTAAAGTGGAGTGGCCTGAGATGCAACACTTTGAACCACAAAATTCTGGAGTAAAGTTCACAAAGAAAGCCATTATATTCAAACTAGCAACATGTATATACATTATAACTACAGCAATAGACAGGGTTACGCACAAAATTATCTGGGAGTGATAATGTATTCCCAGTTCTGTTCTCTGTGCGTTTGGATTGCTTATTGGATTGACCTCAGCTCACCTTTGACCACTTTCTGTCTTGTGATTTGGTACTGTATTTCACATCTTGTTCTGATTTCGGCTTGGCTATTCTGATTACCCTCTGTCATCTGATTTGGTACTGCATCGTCCACCCGGTTCCAACCCAATTCTGCATGACTTTCTCTTTGTGTAGTTTCTCCTGTGTGTGTCAGTCCTGCATCTAGAAGAGTAGAGAATGTTGATCAGTTGCGGACTTGCCGCCTAGGGCTTGCACTGTGAGTAGACAGGGAAAGCAGGCTGGGTTTCCAGTTAGGGCTCACTGTCTTTGTGTTCCTGCCTACTGTGCTGACAGTAGCACACAAAAGTATCTAAGTATCTAATTTAAGTCCACATCTGTTTCCCTATTTCACATGTTAATTTTTTATTATTTTTTTTTGATAGGTGGTGGTTATTGATTACATTCAAACTAGCAGCATATATGCACCAATCATAGGGTGGTGCACAACATTATGTGAGAGGCCCAAAAATGTCTGGGTTACGGAACAGTTCCAAAGGAAAGACCCAGAGACAGAATGTTGGTAGAAGCAGCACCATCTATCTGGACAGAAGTAGTAGTAGTAGTGGTACTTTGGAAAGGTGCAACATTATTTTTGAGGAGCATGAGATAGTGGACTGGATGGTTCACTCCTCTCAGTCGCAGCAGGATAACACGGAGGTGACTTCAGGTGGGCACTGTGCCATGGAGCCAGGGTTCACAGCGTCCCTCCAGCTTCTCCTCCTTGCAGCCCCAAAGAGGGCTTTCAGTGGAGTCCTCCTAGTCTTCACTGCCCCTTCCTAGAGAAGTGACTTCTGTTTGCCTACGAAGTGGCGAGAAAACCCCAATGCGCCCTATGGCAGATAGTCAAGAGAATCTCCCTGTTGATGACTTGTGTGGAAGGCCTCACTGTTTGGCTGCCCTGAGGTGGAGGTGGATGATTACCCCATTCATACCTGTGTTGATGATGGTGGTAATAGTAGCACCTGTGGTTGGTGGGTGGGCAGTGACATCAACAGTGGCAGTTAAGAAAAATGCAGAGATTGGGAGGGTGGCCAAGGAGCCCATCATGAAATATCACAGTCAGACAAAGTGAAAGGGAGGGTAAGGACTCTGATGACGATTGTGTGCTGGACAGGACCTGGGAGCCGGAACGGGGTGCTGAGGAGGATGCAACATCAGTGGACAAGGCAGTGGCAGCAGCAATAAAGAGCAGAGGAAACATACCTCTCAAAGAACAGCCAGTGGCATGTCTACTTTCGGATCTAGTGATGCCACTGGCACTGTGAGTGGGTTAGGCCCAAAAGTTGCCAGAGCTAATCCCAGCTTGGTGGCCTGTAGCTCTGCGCGAGCAACTCCCATATGGTGCTTTATCTCCAAAAGACGGGGGACACAAAACCACAGCGGTGTGCAAGATCTGCAGGATTAAAATAAGCCATCACAGTTCAAACACAATTATAGGTACCAGAGGTAGCATCACCGGGTCCTTTGGGAAAATACAACTCACTAGTTTTACCAATCAGAACAAATCTGTCCTCCTTCTCCTAGTCCTTTTTGTGGCAGTCAACCCGAATCCCCAAGCAAAACAGAATCTTTGTTATCATCTTCATCACCTTCTTCTTTTTCTATTAAGACTCCTCTTTTCCTCGGCTCCATTGTGAAATATCTATAACAGAAATTTGGCCATGAAAAAATTTTCTCCACCAGCAATTAGTTTGTCTACAAGTTTAACCCCCACCTGGACACATTGCTGGTCATGCAGTCACTGTGGTACAATTATAGTAGAGCCTTGTACTCTCACATGGCATAGAAGTGGGTCATTCCTTGCGATTCTCACTGTACATCAACCTGCACTCCACGGTGGGCACCTGGAGCAACTGTTATGTTGCCAGGGACAGTACATGCCTTTCACGGCCCACTAAGTCAATGTTTTTTGTGGCAGTGGAGAGTTAGCACCCCAGCACCATGGCCAGGTCCTTTTGACCCCTTCCAACCTAATCATGGGCTAGGTCCCACAGCAGCCACTCACCTGCCTCCTCCACCTCCTCCTCCCGTCCCCAACAGCAGCAGGGCACAGCGTCATTCACACTAACCATTCTTTCTGTCACATGTGTCAAGTAAAGCATTGCCACATTGTGTTGGAGCTGATCAGTCTGGGAGAGAGTAGCCACACCTGTGAGCAGTTGGTCAAGTACATCAATCAGCAAACATCCCACTAGCTGTTACCTCACCGACTCCAATTGGGAAAGATGGTTAGCGACAATAGACACAACATCCTGGCCGCCCTGATCCTGGGGGAAATAAGACATGCTCCCTGCATGACCTTTAAAAAAAATACTGGCTTGTGCAAGGTGTAGGCAATGTCCAGAAGACTGGCCCTTTTTTCAATCATTCTCACGTGGTGAGGAACATTCTCCTTGACTTACAGCATCAGAATAGTATGCAACTATGCCACTTGATCTGCGACGTTTCAACTCAACAAGAATTCAACAATGCACATGCAGCAAAAAGCTGTGAATGATTTGGTCATGCACCAGATTGCCTCAGAAGGGATCATGTATTGTTTTCAGGTTGGCCAGTGGCAGCTCATGCTGTTCATGCTGTAGTTGTCCCGCATCCCGCATCGTCCGGCCACGACACCCAATTGTCTCAGTGGGGGACGGAGGTGGAAAGAACTAGTTCCTCGTACACTGGCCATAATGGCAACCTGTAGACTCGCTTGCCTACACAGTGACAGGCAGTTCGGTGACATTAAGCGGTCTGTATCAATACAGCCATTTTCTCACAGTCCAGACAAAGCTGGAGCCTAGTGCATTATGCCACTACCACTAATGCATGAGAGTCAGTTCTGTGTACTCACTTTCCACATGGTTAAAATGTTTAAATTTTCTTGAGGGGTGGGTTAAATTTGTTTAAGGTGCAACATAAATGTATGTGATCACCGCATCAATACCAGCAGTTTTTCAGTGTCCAGGCAAAGTTGGGGCCTGCATCATGTCACTAATGCTTCAATTATCACTTTCTGTGTACTCACTTTCCACACAGTTGAAATTTTAAAATTTGTTTAAGGCGTAGCATAAATGTATGTAATCACTGCATCAATACAGAAATTCTCACAGTCTAGGCAGGATGAATACAATATATGCGAATAGAGCTCTCCTTGCTGCCGGTGCCCCATCTTGCCACTCTTGCTGTCTACCTACCTACCATCACGTTGTGCATGGCTGCTGCATGCTGCGGCCTGCATCATGCCACTTATGCCACCTGTCAACCATCATGTTTCCCAAAGACACTTTTCCTTTTTTTTTTTAATCTCATAACACTGTGTGTATTTAAACATCATCTGCCCCCGATCAGGGACAATTTTTGCTCTGGAATATGAAAAAAACATGAGACATGTGCCAGCACGCCGGTGTCTTTTTAAACACACTGTATGCTAAAGCCGTCAAATGTGCGGTTACCCCCAGCTATATATGTCAATGTTAGTGATGAGCGAGCATGCTCGGCCAAATATGCTATTTGGTCGAGCATTGCGGTGCTCGGGACCATGCGGTATTCGGCCGAACACTGCATGTGCTCCAGCGCCATGCTCGAGTCCCCTCCCCACACGCTAAGTAACCAATTAGCGTGCGGGGAGGTACTGGCATTCACTGTAATGCCGTAGCCATCTTGGCTACTGGCATTACAGTGATTGGCTGGCCGGGAACGCGTCATTGGGTGCTATATAGCACCCGGTGACATGTGACCGGCTCAGACCGAGTCAGGCAGAGATGCAGCAAGGAGGGACAGATAGTGTAGGGAGGGAAATTGGCTAGGCAGGGCTAGATCTTCAGTTTAAAAAGACCCAAAAGCCTTTTTAAGGGCTATTGTGATATCTGGCTACAATATATATTTTTTTTTTGGGGGGGGGTTAAAAATTGCGCAAGGTTGCCTGACCTTAATGCCACCTGCGCAGCTGGTGCATTCTAATACTTTCTGTATCCTATATACCTGACATCCGTTGCTATTTTTTCTGCCGCTAATCAAGCCAACAGTACCTCATCTGCGTCTGCTGTATAACGGCACAGATAGTGTAGGGATAGGATTTGGCTAGGCAGGGCTAGTTGTTCTGTTAAAAAGACACAAATTATAACGTGTCTGTAGTCTATTTACCTGACATCTGTTGCTATTTTTTCTGCCGCTAATCAAGCCGACAGTACATCTGCGCCTGCTGTATAACGTTTGCACAAGGAGGCACAGATAGTGTAGGGATAGGATTTGGCTAGGTCAGGCAAACTTGCATTCTTTTTGCCCCAAAAGAAAAAAATAAATTGCAGCCAGATATAACAATAGACTTTTGGGTCTTTTTAACAGAACAACTAGCCCTGCCTAGCCAAATCCTATCCCTACACTATCTGGGCCTCCTTGTGCAAACGTTATACATTATATGAATAACGGCAGAAAATATTTCTAAATATTTCTGACATTCGGTGAAATTTTTCTGCTCATGCACTAAAAAAAATCTGCGCAACTGTACTTTTGACAAACTTCCATATATTTCATATGTGCAAGGTGAGCAGTAAGGGACAGGGAAGTGGGCATGCTGCTGATGTTGCATGCAGAAGCCATGGCTCTGGGCACGGTGAAACAGTGTCTGCTGGCAGAGCACAAGAAACAAAGTCATCCAAAACTCCTAGCTGCATGCCCCAGTTTGCAGGGCGGCGCAAGACATGTTCTTGTTAGGTCAACATGTCAGTAGGAGGACCAGAGTGAGGTTAATTTTTTAGGTTAAAAAATTAGCGGTAAGGGCCTGCTGGTGAACCTTTTAAATATTTAAAGGCGAGGGCAGCCTAATAAGCATTTTGATATGATGGAGGAAGAGGGGGAGGAGGAAGAGAAAAGGAAGAGGAAGGGGTGCATGGGAATACAGTGTATTCAATACACCCTAACAGCCACATTTAAAGTTCCTTTATGTTCAGCTGCTTTCCTCTGGTGGGGTAGCAAAGTCAGAAGCAATCCAGGCCTTGTTCATTTTGATTAGCATCAACCTGTCAGCATTTTCAGTTGACAGGAGGATGCGCTTAGCAGTTATTATGCCCCCAGCGGCACTAAATATCCGCTCTGACAAAACTCTGGCAGCAGGGCAGGCCAGCACCTCCAAAGCGTAGAGCACCAGTTCGTGCCACGTGTCCAGCTTAGATACCCAATAATTATAAGGCACAGAGGGATCACTGAGGACGTTGACACGGTCAGCTAGTAACTCTTTTACCATTTTCAAAAACTTTTCCCTCCTTGTGACACTAGGCCGCTTATCAGAACCTTTTTCACATGCAGAGCCTCCCACCTTTATTGTGATCAACTGGAAAGGCGCCGACCGTGTTGCAGCTGGTATTACACTACTGGTCTTTGCTGCTCACAAAGCCTGCCCAACATCCAGAAGGTGGAGTTCCAGCGCCTGCTCAAGTCGCACAGCAGTCAGTGAGCTGGCAAGTGTAAACACTGCTGCAGCATTGCCAGACCGGCGGAAGCTGTAGGTGACTTTCGGAAATGGGCTCCTGTTGGAGGAACAGGTAGACTCATTCCTGTCATTAGTTCCAGGGTCCTATAGGATCAGTTTGGTTTAGGTTCCTGTGTATGAACTTGCCTACCTTTGAAACATGTTCATACTCGTAGTCAGTCAGTATTAGAGTCATGATTTCCTTTAGGAGGTGTCCATCTTCCTTCCTTAGTTTCCATGCCTCTTGCTTGCTTCTTTCCCTCCTACGCTCTGTGTGGTTTTCCCCCCACACCTGACAGTATGTGTTTGAGCTTGCCAAGCTCCAAAGCTGCCACCAAGTTGCGGCCGTTATCAAACATAACCACGCTTGGTTGTAGGTTGAGTGGCGAGAGCCACAGCTCTGTGGCGGTGTGTTGTTTGTCAGCTAAGCAAATACGTTTCAGCACAACCTGTTGCCGCTTCCCCACTGCTGTGCTACACTGCTTCCAGCTACTGACTGATGGCTGACTGGTGCTGCAAGATGAGAATTCCTAGGTGGAAGTGGAGGAGGAGAAGGAAGGGTTGCAGCCGCTAATGTAGGTGCTGGCGGAAATCCTGATGGAAGTAGGGCCCGCATTCCTTTGTGTCGGTAGCACCTGTGTCATCCCAGGGTACGACTCGCTCCCAGCCTCCACAACCTTAACCCAGTGTGCCGTCAGGGAAATGTAGCACCCCTGGCCAAAAGCACTTGTCCATGTGTCAGTTGTTAAGTGGACCTTCCCAGTAACTGTGTTGTTCAGGGCACGGGTTATGTTACGGGACACATGCTGGTGTAAGGCGGTGACGGCACACCGGCAAAAATAATGGTGGCTAGGTACTGAATAACGAGGGACAGCCGCCATCAGACTGCGAAAAGCCTCAGTGTCCACAAGCCTAAACAGCAAAATTTCCAGCGCCAGCAATTTGCAAAGGTGTGCATTTAGTGCTATGGCCTGTGGGTGGGTGGCTGGGTATTTGCGCTTTGGTTCAAAGGTCTAGTGTATGGACATCTGTACGCTGCGCTGGGACACAGAAGTGGATGTGCTCGCTGATGGTGCTTGCGAGGGTCCAGGTGCAGGGGGGAGGCATCTGGGCCTGCGTCTTGGATAGCATGTAACAGAGAGAAGAAGAGGCAGTGGTGTGACCTGCAGACACCGATTGTGGATCCAGGTTTTTGGCCCACCTATTAGGCTGCTTTGCTGCCATGAGGATCATGCTGGTGGTGGTCAGGTTGCTAGTGTTCATGCCTCTGCTCATTTTGGTACAGCACAGGTTGCAAATGACAATTCTTTTATTGTCCACACTTGTTGGTGTGGCCTGCCTTCTCCCTTTTGCCATCCCACCGCCTCTTCCAGCTTGTTGTGGTGCTGCAGATCCCTCCCCCTCTGTGCTGCTGTCCTTGCTCAGCTTGCCACTTTGCCATGTTGGGCCAGTGATTTCATAGTCTGCCACCTCCTCTTCCACTTCTTCACTCTGGTCTTCCTCCTGACAAGTTGACCTTCAGTGCTGTTGACACTCAAAAACATTAGGGGCGAGTGCCTACTGCTGATCTGACCGTCTAAAACATTAGGGGAGAGTGCCTGCTGCTGATCTGACCGTGTAAAACCTTAGGGGTGAGGGCCTGCTGCTACTTGCGCTTTATATAAAAGTAAATATATTTTTCCTAACAATATTTCCTCTAAAATCAATGTTATATTTGGTTTTGGGAGGTATTCTTGTCTTTCCGTAAAAGTGGCGTAATACTCGGACAACATCATTAATAGCACCAAGACATCCAGACATCCTACCCATGCTGTTCCCAAACCATTTCAGTGGTGTTTCCACCATTTTCTCAACTTTCCCTATGAACCAGACACCCTCCCCTCTTCAGAGCAGGGGGTGCTTGGTTTAGTGCTCGGGTTCTCCCATTGACTTCCATTATACTTGGGTGCTCGGCCGAGCACTTGAGCACCACCTAGTGTTCGACCATTGCACACGAGCATCGCGGTGCTCGATCAACACTAGTCAATGTCAGATGTTTGGGGAGGGGGTATGATGGGCGGGGAATCATAAAAAATAAGTTCTAGGAGGCTAGAGGGGGTTATATACCAACTTTTGGGCAATTGAAGCAACTTTGGTTTGGCCGAATTAAAATTCGGGTCCAAACCAAACTTTTTCAAAAATTCGGCAAACAGGACCTGAAACGAATTTCAGCTGGTTCGCTCATCTCTAGTAGAGATGAGCGAATCTATTCGCTGCTTCGTAGATTCGTATCAAATCTTTTTGAACTCTTTTCGAAATTTTGGGCTCCGAAGCGAATCCGTATTTTGTTGGATTCGCTTCGTATTATTCGTAAATCTTTGTTAAATTTTGCACGCTAGCGATATGTACGATATGTACGCTGGCGATATGTACGATACGTATGAAATGTACGAAACATACGCATTCTAAGTGAGTCGGAAAAATGAGGATACGCCCCTGCTAGAGCCGGAAAGTGAAGATACGCTCCCTCAGAACTGGAAAAAAACAGCCCGGCCCACCGGGATCTGACTATTTGCACATATAGGAAGTGAAGACTCCTCCCTCAGTACTCCATCCTCCTCTGAACCAGTTTAGACCAGCGCTTAACACTGAGCAAGTAGCAAGCATGGCTAAAGAGCTGCGTCCCAACTGGAACCAGATGGCCTTTTGGGAAGAGTTCCCTGAACCACCGCCCGCTCCAGATATCAGGGTCTCACAGTCTGAATTCAAGAGAACCCCATGGGGTTCAGAGCCCTTGTTTTCGTTATCGGCTGCTGAGATTGCTGCGCATTGTGAGGTGGTTCGTCATGAGGCGGCTGGTGCGTGGGATGTGGCTGGTGCGGCTGGAGCATCTGCTGTGGCTCGTGCGGCAGAGGTGGCTGGAGCGTCCACTTCACCGCACAGGAGGAGATCCACGACAACAACTTCCATAAAGCAGAACCCGATTGCCACCATCGGTGACGGCCCATGCGCAGACCCTCTGGGACTATAAAAATGCTGTGGATGATTGGGTCATCCAGGTACTGGACCATCCTAGGCCAGGAGATCCTGCATTGGAACGCCAAAACGGTATAGTCCTGTGGTTTTCTGTAGAGAGAGGGTCTGGCTTCCTGGCAGACAATGAGGACGGAAAGGAGTATTTTGTGGGCCGCAGGTCGGTAAAACGGCCGTACCTGCAACAACCTCAGCACACCCTGTAAGTGGGGGATCAGGTGGAGTACACACCCATGGCGTCCCTGAAAGGCCCCTTTGCGACCGTGGTTACCCTCCTTTCAAAGCCGCTGGTACCTACAACAAATGTGGCCGGATGAACCACCAGGTCCAGGATGCTTGCGCTGCCTTCAGGAGTCCCCAGATGGCGCCCTCCGGTTCAGGGAAAAGCCACAGACACAGCCACAGCCGGAGCCTCTGATTCCTGGACTGCCAGCACCACCACTACCACAGTCCTTTCAGCTAGGTCATTGATTGATTGCACTAAAATGTTTGCATACTTATGTCTTTGCTGTATTTTAGCTACACTGTTTTTACTGGTTCAGCACTTTAGCCCATTGTGTGTATTCTTTTTCAGGTACTGCAATGTATGTGTCCTATTATGCACTTATTGCCCAGTGTTTTTAGTAAATTATGCACTTAGATGGATAGCTAGCAGTAAGAACCTTATTTTTCTACCTCATATGGACAGCCTCTAAAGACTGTACGCGCGGCTGGCACCATCTGCCAGGTTCAGTGCATATTAAGATATGGAGAAGGAGGCTGAGGAGGGGAGATGTGCCACAGTTCTGAGCTGGTCCTACTGTCAGCATGCTATGTGGTTACACAGGAGTATACTGGACCACATACCTTTTATCATCCAGTGACGTTTCCTCTGATGTAGATGTTCTATTTCTTCATTCTTTGCCATTGAGTCCAAACAGTAGCTTCTTACAGTGATATTTCATCTCAAACATTCTCTTTCCTCATCTTCTCCATTCAGTCATGACTATCATGATGACTTCTTTCAGCCCTATTGTCACGGGAGGGAGGTAGTGAGCTCTGTCTGAAGCCCCAACCGCTGTCCCTGTCTACTTATATGGCCCGTCCTAAACAACGGCGTGTAACTTGTCGACAGATCCTAGCCTGAGTAAGTGCAAGGGCATAAGGGGGAGGGGAAGAAGGGATAAAATAATGAACAAAGACAGAACACACAACACAATATAGAAGGGTTAGCAAGCCAAAGGGTCGTACCAGGAAGTCTCGTCAATAATAGGGGATAAAGCAGAAAGCCAAGTCCTAAACACACAAGCCAAAGTCCGATACACACTGAAGTCACTATACAAAAAACCACAAGCACTGCTGGAAAGACCAAACACAGGCAACTTGTGGCCAGCAGGCTGCCTGCTTAAATAGGCCCAGAAGATGGGTCATGTGACGTGGCCAGCGTCACGTGACCCAACTCAGAAACTTAAAACACATAAGCACTGACTAATGGGCGTCTGCACTCAGCTCCCCTGCTGCTTATTGTCCAGGGGATAGAGGAAGCTGGCCGTGCTTATGAAGCACGCGTCGCAGGGTCCTCCAGTACCCTGGTTTCTAGGGGAAGCAACCTGTTCAGAGCTAGACACGGGAGACCGGTGGCGAAGTAAGGATGAGGCGCATCGCCGGCTCGCCGCGACACATGTTTAATCTCTGCAGAGTTTAAACACAAAGTAATTTTAGATTTCTTTTCCATTGTCCTCCCCACCTTCTCAACACAGACTCCCCATCCTGAAACCCCAAAAATGTAATCTTGCTGCTACCCCTAATACTGTCCTCACTGTGCTCCCTGATGCCCCCAAATACTATACTGCTGAAAAAATAGTGCTCCAGTAGTATTACTACCCCCTAAAATGCCTCCATTAATAATAATGCCTATATAATGCCCCCAGTAGTAATAATACCCCTATAGTGCTCCGAGTAATAATACCTGAATAGTGCCCAAAGTAATAATATTCCCTAAAAATAGCCTAAGGCCTATGAGAGTGTAAAGCAGGTCAGAGAACAATCGGCTTCCGTGCCCCCGCTGTTGTATTCAACTGCATCACCATCCTGAGTACAATGGTACAGATGAATTCAGGAGAGGGACCACCCGACTGGGTATATACAGTAAGTACATGAGAGTGCCATATCATTATGTACCCAGCTGGCGTCCATTGGGGGAGGTTAGGACGGCAGATTGGTCATTGTCCCTCTACCCACCATCTTCCTACTTGAAAATAACCCTGCTTTCTTGCATCCCACCACCACCTATACAGTCATAGCCCCTTTATATAGGAAAATTCCAACTAAATTTGATTGAACCTTGTTGTATGTACACTTTTGCACATTCCTACATAATTATTAGAACTTTATTTTAATCTATCTGATATAACACAAAAGCATACCAATAGAAAAGAAATAGTGGATCTCATATCACCATGTTGCAAGTTTTGAACTGTAAGGGCTATCTATTAACCTAACTGAGGTTTTAAATATCTGAATAATACTACCTCAGCCTCATTTTGTATATTTCTCTTCTGTCAGGGTAATTTTTTTTTCATTAGTTGGCTTCAATAAAGTGTAATTATTCTTCAATTTTAATCTATGTCCTATCAGGCTGCATTGTTGCTGAGGCTGAGTTGTTATACCATTTTTCCAATATTTACTCTCAATAGGATCATAATTTAGAATATTTTGCTTCCTCCTGAGCTTTTCATGAAGCTAGTCACCACTGTCCAGTTTTACTCATAAATCTTGCTTGACACGAGACCAATACATTAAGCAGTTAATGTATGAGTAAAAGTAGACATCAAAAGGTCTTTTCCTTAGCAGCCTGTTCACCTGCCTCTTTGCCTTTGAACTACATAATGAGAACTGGGTGCAGAATATCTTATTTTATTCACATATTCCACAGTGCTTTACAGACATTATCATCACTTACTGTCCCCAATGGAACTCACAATCTAAAGCCTGTATCAACACAGGCCGGTTGAGCAAGCGATTGTTGGGAGGGAAGCATTCCCTCCCGGCAATCGCTTGGTAGCTCATTGAGGAGATCGATGCTATTACATTATCTCCTCCGCAGCATGGTGAGGAGAGATCGCTGTACCATCATTTGTCCCCATACTGTCTAGTGGGGTAGCATGGTGTCTCAGTGGTTAGCACTTAGGCCTTGCAGCACCAGGGTCCTCTGTTCAAATCCGACCAAGAACAACATCTGCATGGAGTTTATATGTTCTCCCTTGTTTGCGTGGGTTTCCTCCTGGTACTCTGGTTTCCTCCCACACTCCAAAGACATACTGATAGGTAACAGAGTGATAATGTCTGTAAATCGCTGCAAAATATGTCAGAGATATATATGAGAGTAAAATAAATAAATAGTGGTTTGCCGGCGGCAGATTGCTAAAAATCAGAATTGCCCGATGGACGCTTGTTCATCAGGCAATTGGCGGCAGTATTAGGCTCCATTCACATGTCCTGTTTTTCGATCCTGATCCTGATCTGGATCCATTCATTTCAATGGGTCCTGAAAAAATCAGGATCGAATCAGGAAAGAAAAACAGGATGTGTGAATGGAGCCTTACACTGTAAGATGATCTTTAATGAGCATTCATGCAAACACTCATTAGTGATTATTGGCCGAAAAATCGGCCAGTGTAATAGAGCCTTAAGTTCCCTATCAGTATGCCTTTGGAGTGTGGGAGGAAATGAGAGTACGCAGAGGAAACCCAATCAAACATGAGGAGAACATAAAGGCTACTGACCTTTGGTTAGAAGGACCGTACTATAGATCAGTTATGTACTGAGCTGCAATAGGTCTACCGCCTTTACTGTACTGTTCTTTTTCTTTCATTGCATATAGTGGCACAGAGAAGTTTTCTATAACTTTGTAAAAAAAAAAAAAAGTTTTGCAATATCATGCTTTCTAGCAACAATGTTTCATGGGGAAAAGATTAATCGCCAAAGAAAGTAAAACTAACCCTAAAATGTTCTTTAATTATATAAATGGTAAAAAGTATAAACCTGAAGGTGTTGGCCCCTTACAGAGTAATGAGGGGGGAGTTGCAGAGAGTGATGAGGAGAAAGCGAAGCTACTAAATATCTTTTTCTCCACTGTATTCACTGAGGAAAATGAACTGTCAGATGAAATGCAGAATATAAAAGTAAATTCCCCATTAAAAGTGCCCTGTCTGACCCAGGAAGAAGTAGAGCTACGTCTTAAAAAGATTAAAATAGACAAATCGCCAGGACCGGATGGCATACACCCCCGTATCCTAAGAGAATTAAATAATGTCATCGCTAGACCCTTATTTCTGATATTTAAGGACTCTATACTGACAGGGAGTGTTCCACAGGATTGGCGCATAGCAAATGTGGTGCCAATATTCAAAAAGGGTCCAAAAACAGAGCCTGGGAACTATAGGCCGGTAAGTTTAACATCTGTCGTGGGTAAACTGTTTGAGGGTTTTCTAAGAGATGCTATCTTGGAGTACCTCAATGAAATAAGCAAATTACTCCATATCAGCATGGCTTCATGAGGGATCGGTCATGTCAAACCAATTTAATCAGTTTCTATGAGGAGGTAAGTTCTAGACTGGACCGCAGCGAATCAATGGATGTCGTATATCTGGACTTCTCCAAAGCATTTGACACTGTACCACATAAAAGGTTAGTATATAAGATGAGAATGCTTGGCCTGGGAGAAAATGTCTGTATCTGGGTAAGTAACTGGCTCAGTGATAGAAAACAGAGGGTGGTTATTAATGGCACATACTCAGATTGGGTCACTGTAACTAGTGGGGTACCACAGGGGTCAGTATTGGGCCCTATTCTCTTCAATATATTATTAATGATCTTGTAGAAGGCTTGCACAGTAAAATATCAATTTTTGCAGATGACACTAAACTGTGTAAAGTAATTAACACAGAAGAGGACAGTACACTGCTACAGATGGATCTGGATAGACTGGAGGCTTGGGCAGAGAAGTGGCAGATGAGGTTTAACACTGACAAATGTAAAGTTATGCATATGGGAAGGAATAATGCAAGTCACCAGTACATACTAAATGGTAAAATATTGGGTAACTCTGACATAGAAAAGGACCTAGGAATTTTAGTGAACAGAAATCTAATCTGCAGAAACCAATGTCAGACAGCTGCTGCCAAGGCCAATAAGATAATGGGCTGCATCAAAAGAGGCATAGATGCCCGTGATGAGAACATAGTCCTGCCACTTTACAAATCACTAGTCAGACCACACATGGAGTACTGTGTACAGTTCTGGGCTCCTGTGAACAAG
>ONZH01002405.1:0-122571 GCA_900303285.1 Rhinella marina | reverse complement strand
AGGCCACTATTAAAGGGGCAGGTGGGTATTGTGAGGTCACTGTTAAGGGAGCAGGGTACTGTGACAGTCACTGTTAAAGGGGCAGTTGCTGTGTAGGTCTCTGTCAAGGGGTCCAGGAATGGTGGAGGTCAGTTAAGGGGACTGTAACTTATGGTCAGTGTTAAGGGGTGGGTGCTGTAGAGGTCACTGTTAAGGGGGCTGGCTGCTGTGAAGGTCAAAAATTAAGGGGGTGGGCTGCTGTGGAGGTCCCATTTTAAGGAGGTAGAGCACTGTTGGGGGGGTCTTTTCTAAGGAGTCAGGGTGCTGTAGAGGTCACTCTCGATATCTTTCAACGACACACAGACAAACATTAAATGAAATAGAATAAATATACCCGGGCGAAGCCAGGTCCTTCAGCTAGTATATACAGTGCCTAGCAAAAGTATTTGGCCCCCTGGAACTTTTCAACCTTTTGCCACATTTCAGGCTTCAAACAAAAATATATAACATTTTGAATTTTTGGTGAAGAATCAACAACAAGTGGGTCACAATTGTGAAGTGGAACAAAAATTTTTTGGATCATTTAAACTTTTTTTGTAATAATAAAACTGAAAAGTGGGGCGTGCAAAATTATTCGGCCCATTTACTTTCAGTTCTGAAAACTCACTCCAGAAGTTCATTGAGGATCTCTGAATGATCCAATGTTGTCCTAAATGACTGATGAAGATAAATAGAATCCACCTGTGTGTAATCAAGTCTCCGTATAAATGCACCTGCTCTGTGATAGTCTCAGGGTTCTGTTTTAAAGCACAGAGAGCATCATGAAGACCAAGGAACACACCAGGCAGGTCCGTGATACTGTTGTGGAGAAGTTTAAAGCTGGATTTGGATACCCAAAAGATTTCCCAAGCTTTAAACATCCCAAGGAGCACTGTGCAAGCGATCATATTGAAATGGAAGGAGTATCAGACCACTGCAAATCTACCAAGACCCGGCCGTCCCTCTAAACTTTCATCTCAAACAAGGAGAAGACTGATCAGAGATGCAGCCAAGAGGCCCATGATCACTCTGGATGAACTGCAGAGATCTACAGCTGAGGTGGGAGAGTCTGTCCATAGGACAACAATCAGTCGAACACTTCACAAATCTAGCCTTTATGGAAGAGTGGCAAGAAGAAAGCCATTTCTCAAAGATATCCATAAAAAGTCTTGTTTACAGTTTGCCACAAGGCACCTGGGAGACACACCAAACATGTGGAAGAAGGTGCTCTGGTCAGATGAAATCAAAATCCAACTTTTTGGAAACAATGCAAAACTATATTTTTGGCGTGAAAGCAACACAGTTCATCACCCTGAACAAACCATCCCCACTGTCAAACATGGTGGTGGCAGCATCATGGTTTGGGCCTGCTTTTCATCAGCAGGGACAGGGAAGATGGTTTAAAATTGATGGGAAGATGGATGGAGCCAAATACAGGACCATTCTAAATGAAAACCAGTTGGAGTCTGCAAAAGACCTGAGACTAGGACAGAGATTTATCTTCCAACAAGACAATGATCCCAAACATAAAGCAAAATCTACAATGGAATGGTTTCAAAAATAAACGTATCCAGGTCTTAGAATGGTCAGCCGAAGTTAGTTATTCGCAAAGTCGTGCATGATTTCGTTGAATAAGTTCGGTTATTGATTTTTAAAGCGGAAAACCACTTTAAAAGTTGAAACTGAATTCAGATCTGGTTCTGACTGGTATATGTACCCAATATATACCCTGCTTCAGAACCCAAAATAAAGAGTGCACCACCATGGTTGTGTGATCATTGACCACTAGCAGTTTATACTTTGTCAATCTCAGTTCAATTGGATTAAAGGGAATATGCTATTTTCTATTATATAACATACTAGCAGAAGGACCCGGCTTTGCCCGGGTATATTTCATCTATTTCATTTAATGTTTGTTTGTGTGTCAAAAAGATATTGTTGATGTTAAAAGATATTGAGAGTGACCTCTACAGTTCTCTCCCCTTAACAGTAACATCGACAGCGCCCTCCCCTTTAACTGCAACCTCCACAGCAGCTAGGGGGGGCCACTGTCTTCACCCCAAAGAGCCGGACCTCGTTTGCCATGCCACCAAATGTGAAGCCACGCCCACGGTACTCATGAAGCCACACCCCTGAGCATAAGCTACTGAAAGGGTGGACATCCCTGCGTCCGTCCAGGCACTGTGCCGGATGGAGGACAGGTAGCCAAAAAACGGACTGTCCTGCCTAAAACCGGACGTCTGGCCACGCTAACAGCAGCCTTCCCCTAGGGTGGCCAGAGGTCCGGTTTTAGGCTGGAGAGTCTGGCTGTCAGACTTCCTATCCTCCGTCCAGAGCAGGGCTGGGATGGACACAGGGATGTCCTTTTGAACAGCTCACTCTCAGACAGCAGCACTGTGCAGTCTGAGCATGAGATGCGGGAAGAAAGTCACCCTCCCCTCCCACCCCTGCAGCTGACAGTTGATTTTTACCCTCATTTTTGCAATCCCTGGCTGCGGAGTGAGAGGGGCGTGGCCTGTCTGGGTCAGGGCGTGGCTTAGCAGAACCTGGGTGCAGGGCTTTTATGTCCTTCTTTTGAGGGTGGCCTGAATTACAGGTCGATGCCATGGTATTTTATGAGGAAACACAGTGGGTAGCAGTGGAAGAAAATATCTTTTATTACTACTAAACGGTAAATATGTGAAATTTACATTATATTAGGTAATGATTGATGATGAGTTGGTCTAAAACATAAGTTATATTTATGGTAACTGGAATACCCCTTTAACAGTGTCATCCACAGTGTCCTGCCCCCTTAAAGCAGACCCTACAGCAGTGAAGGAAAATGGCTGGGTTGTTATGGAAACCTGGTGTGTGTGGAGACTAACTGCCTGCAAGCTTCTATTGGCTGATAAGGTCATGTGACCAGGCTTCTATTGGCTAATGCATTTTTGGGAATATCTCAGAACGGTACGTCCTGGTGAGCTGAGACGCTTTCTAAACCTTTATGGACACCTGATGTACCTGTGTGCCAAATTTCATGATTGTAGCTACGACGGTGCGGGTTCCTTTAGCGGACATACATACATACATGCATACACTCAGCTTTATATATTAGATACAATTAAAACTGACATTGATATTTAACATATTTTATTATTGAAATTGCTATGGCATCGTTTATCATTTATTCTCATTATTTTAGCCACAGACTCTTTCATACCCACCCGACTGGTGGGTGGGAGCTCTTCTTTTGAAGGAAGGATAGAAGTCTATCATTCTGGCCAATGGGGCCACAGTATGTGATGACCAGTGGGATGATGCAGATGCTGAGGTGATCTGCAGACAACTGGGACTTGGGTAGGTAGAATCTTTATGGTCTCTTTTTGTCTTGTCTTCTGGGAACAGTTGATAGACCAGGATAATTAAATAAATAAATAAATAAACAAACTAATTAATAGATACCCGCAATCTCACAGACATGGCCTGTCCATATATTATAGAAATAAAACAAGTTTACTGGCTCTCTTACTTAAAAATGTTTGTAAGTATGCTGCAAGGAGGGTCAGTGCCGCAATGACAATTTGAAGAAGTAAAAGAAGAATTCCTGCCGCTTACTCTCTGACTGCACCAGTGACTAGAAGCAGGGTTCTACCATGTATGCTGTCCTCTAAGTTATAAGTAGTATCTATATGTGACACTGTCATGCCTACATGTACTTGTAGAGGTGAATACCTGATAGTTGTCCCGATCCTCCAGTTTGGTAGAAACAGTCAGGCTGTTGTAGTTGGAAAATGTGCCCTGGCCAGCAACACGTTTCCTATTGGAAAAGCTTGTGCTCCAAATTAGAGCGCCGGTGATGTCACGCTAGCTTACAGCTATAGGAGCTGTTGTGGACCAAAAATCAGACATGTTTCGAAAGGATTGCCTTTCTTCCTTAGTCTAGAGTCATCTTGCCTGTGCTTTTCCTTATGAATAATTTTCTTTTTTTATTCTTTTACTGTCCATAGATTACATGGACAGCAATTGGTGGATGGTCACCATGTAATGCTATATGACCATTGCCATAGCTGACTTCATTTTAAAAGAGGTTATGTTTATGACAAAAATGCAGGAGTGTACCCTGATGTTATGACAGCTATAGCCTAATCTTACTGATAAGTAGAGATGAGCAAAGTTTTCAAAAATTCGATTCAGATGCTTCACCAAATTTTTCCAAAAGATTTGCTTTCTTCTGGATTAATTTGTCATAAAGCACATTAAATCGGCTATATCCCAGCCTTCAGGGATAGTGTATCTCGGTGTACATCACTGTGCATTGCAGGCAACACACAAAGCTAGTTCTTTCTGGTACTCAAACAGTTGCTGTCACAGGCAGGTGGACGCCCCAATAACAGTTAAAATTAGAAAGCTCATTTGCCCCAATTTGAGAATCAAGGCCTAATAGAATTGCTTATCTATTTAGCAAGATGGACAACCCAATAACAGTAAAAATTGACAGCTTATTCACTCCAATTTGAGAGTCAAAACCTAATAGAATTGCTTATCTAGAAGAAGGACACTGTTCAGTTAGATAGCTCTGTGCCCTATACAGGGATTGATGCAAAGTGGGCTGTCTCCTATGGATCCCCTCAGCTTCAGATTACACAGCCTGCACTGTCCCTGCAATCTCCCCATACTCACACTACAGTATGTAAAAACTCTCCCCTACAATCTCCCTACATTGTTTCTGCAGTCTCTCTATGATTTCCCTGTGCTCACACTACAGTGTGTAAAAACTCTCTATGATCTCCCTACACTATCCCTGCAGTCTCCCTATCCAATATTCCACAATTAAAGGCTTCTTGAACACTGTCCCTAGTGCTAGTCACTTCTTTCTCTATGCTCAGATCACAGTGAAATGGTGGAGACCACACAGGATAAGGCATTTAAAGGGCTGTGACATTATAGGGGATGCCCATCTGCTGATTGGCTGGCTGCATAGCATTATGAGTCATATCACATTCCCAAGCTTCTTACTTTCTCTTTGTAACATATGTAGCTGCCATTTTGGGAAAAAAACAATGTTACCATGATGCGTGAGGAAATTCGGATTAATTGTAAATCAATTTTTCTTAAACTTTGGAGCAAATTCCACTTCAGATGTTTCGACTTGCTCAACATTACTGATAAGCTATACTTCTTCATCCAATTTAGGTAGCTACCTTCTTAGAAAGTAAGACAGAGATCTATAGTGTTCTATTTATTACAATTGTGGAAACTTAAAATTATGCAGAAATAAATGTCTCATTTTATTATAAAATGTATATAACATTTTGATAATTTTACAGAAAAGCTTCTCCGATAATGTTCATGGTGAAAATATTACAAAGCATCAAATATTGTCATAGTATTTCACCTCTACAGAAAATGAATAACTAACCTAAACGTGAAGGATGAGCTAGCAGAATAAAGGTCATTATTCAAGCATAGCTCAAGTGTGCTGATTCATCACACTAGAACATAATGGCTTGGAAACGAACAATATTTTCTGGAATAAAGACCTCACAGAAAATAACAGTGTGGTAAACGTGTGTTAAATAAAATGCAGGAGTTGTACAGTGAATTGTGCTTAACCGTGGATGACCCCCCTAGGTCAAAAAAGTGACATATTGTACTAATACCAGCAATAATAATTATTGTATAAGGACCAGGAATAGAGTACGTTCTTGCTCTGTCAACTGTGACCAGTTACCAGTGTCCTTGTGCTGCCCCTCATATATTTAGTGAGATAATACATTTTGCTTTTATCCTAAGTGCTTTGACCACAGTTAGTGTTGCAAACACCTAGTGAATGTGATCTGTGATGTGTTAAGTGCCAAGTGCCCTAGTTCACAGGTAGCAGACAACTGGATCGTTTTGCTACAAATATTTCTTTTTTTAAATAAACAACTTTTAGTTAATTTTTCAAAACAACAAAAGTATATAAAGAGAAAAAACAAATATATACAGCAAAGTACATAAAATATTTAAAGGGCTTGTCCCATGACTAATGTAAAAAATGAAAATCATACCTCCTATAGCATGTGAAAATGTCTTTCTAACAAAGCTAGAACCAGTCCTGTACATCATATGGATCCAGGCCTCCCCCCTATTTATTGCTCTGGTGGTTTATTTCATGCCGAAGCTCCCTCCCTATTTCAGCTCTGGGTTCCTTTCTGCTGCAGCTCTCTCCCCATAACTGTCACAGCTTCTAACAGAATATTCGGCTGGTGGCAGATGAATAATGGTACTAAGTGGGTGCATGCACCTAAGCAAAATGGATAGAGAAATATCCATTAAAAAATAAAATATACGTTTTATTGAATAACTCAGTAATCAAACTACATTTTTATTTACATGCAAATATGCAGATCCAGTTGCTGGGTCCATATTCATAATTGAAAGTTGCCATGCTCAGGGGAGCATGGGCAACTAGAGTATATAAATATTTCAGCTTTTTGGATTGATGGCAGAGGTCCTCTTTAAATGAACAACACACAAGAACTTTCCATGCAGTGCAACTATCAGGCCAGCTTAAGGAAGTTAACCCAAGGCCGAAAGGGTCGCCAAGTGTTATAGAAGCATTGGACTTTTAATAGTGTTGCAGCTCAGCCCTATCCAAAAAATGCTTCTACACTGCATACATGGGAAGCTCACATACTGGTACCAATGAAATGACTTCATGGGATGCTTAATGGGAGATAATACTGTTCAGTGATTTGTATTAGACATATGAGGCAATACATGCATAAAGCAGCATTTACTGAAGTTGAACCCATACTATGGAATAGGGATGAGCGAACTTTTGAAAAGTTCGGTTCAGTTCGATTCGGCGAACTTTCGTGAAGTTCGAATTCGTACGAATCGAAACCAAAAACGAACGTTGCTATAACAGCTGAATAATTGCAGCTACAATAGTGGGAGTCTGATAGGGTATAGTTTCGTTTAGTTGCAGTTGCTATTACAATGAAAAAAGTGGAAAAAATCAAAGTGCAAAAATAGTGAAACCTCAGCCAGGTCGACAACATTTGACAGCATTGAAGATGTCCGCTGGAGCAGTCCATGTCATGCCAGAGCACCAAAAACACACGGTAGATCGTGGCACCAGCCCAAGAATAGGCTGCGTTGAAGTCGATGCGGTCTCAGTGACATCACAGGTCAGAAGACAGACAGGCGTACCATTTAATTAGACCTTGTGCACCCCAGAACAGGTACACATTAGCCAAGGTGTAAGTGATTACACGGGACATAGGACACAAAGTGCAAGTTGGCAACACCGGCAGCATTGCCTTGGACCCAGTAGGGTGGAAAAACAGACATTTGACAGTGGAACCAGCAGCAGTAATAGTACTGTATTGGACCCAGTATGGTTGAGAACAGAAAATTGACGGAGGAGGAGGAGGCAGCAGCACTTGATTGCACCCAGGCCAGTATGGTTGAGAACAGACAATTGACGGAGGAGGAGGCAGCAGCACTTGATTGCACCCAGGCCAGTATGGTTGAGAACAGACAATTGACGGAGGAGGAGGCAGCAGCACTTGATTGCACCCAGGCCAGTATGGTTGAGAACAGACAATGACGGAGGAGGAGGAGGAGTCAGCACTTGATTGCACCCAGGCCAGTATTGTTGAGAAGAGACAAGTTGAGAAGGAGGAGGAGGCAGCACTTGATTGCACCCAGGCCAGTATTGTTGAGAAGAGACAAGTTGAGGAGGCAGCTTCAGCAGCTCTTGATTGCACCCAGTATGTTTCCAAATAGACAATTGACGGTGGGGGCATTAGTAAGAGCAGTATTCCTTTGGACCCAGAAGGGCCTAGTACAGAGAACTGAAGTTGGAAGCTAAGAATATGCACGCTTGTAAAAATCAGTTTTTATACATGACAAAATGTTGATGTAGAGTTCAGCACAGGACAGTCAACCTTAAAAAAAACCCCTATAACATTACAGCTAGTCTAGTAGGATACGGATACGGTTAAATAGACAGACAACCTCAACCACAGAATCCATGAGGTGAAGAAAGGACATTTAAAAAGTCACAGATTCAAGAAGGCTTTACGCCAGTTCCATTATCCAAAAATACGTGTCCAATTTTCATGAAATGGACACCTCACTGGCACTCGCTTTACAAATTGACGCAACTACTCTGGTGTAAAACCTGTTGAATCTGGGCCTATGGCTGTTGGCGAGACATATATATATATATATCTTTGTTACACCAGTTTGATGCCCTAACCGAGTGCAGCGCCCAACCCAATGGATTTATGCTTTTGTGTTTTTTTAGTGCTGTCACCAGCTGGCTTAAAGGATAGGTCCGGGCAATTTATAAGTTTCTGGGTCAAGTAAGGGCACATAAAGTTATTAATTGCCTGGACTTATCTTTTAAAGTGGGTAGGGGAAAAACCCCTGATGGGGTATGGGAGTGACCTTCCCGCCCTCTCTTTGGTCACTCTCAAAAAACCTCACCCTATGGGTACCTTCACATGTGGCTGCGGGTCTGCTGAGTAAAATCCACAGGGCATTTTTATACCGTTCACCAAACGGCGTTCAGTACTATGGTGCCGTCCGGACATACGCAGTTCTGCGCTGAACTGGGTATGTGCGTCCAGCCCCATAGTACTGAAGGTGGCATAAAATCAGCCAACAATGCGCTGTGGATTTTAGGCAGCAGAGAACCCCAAAAAAGCATCCCATTGTAAAGGCACCCGTAAATAAGGCTAGTTAACCTGCCTTTCAGCAACTGTTTGTTATTTTAACCAGATTCGTTACGAACTTTCTCAAAGTTCGGTTCAGTGTCGAACCGAACTTTTGGCAAAGTTCGTAACGAATCTGGTTTGTTGCAGTTCAGTTCGCTCATCCCTACTATGGAAAACATGAAATAATGTGGATAATTCACCAACACAACTAGCTGATCTTTCCCATTGTGCAGACGCTACACATAGCTAAATAATACAACATTGTTATTGCATCTAATCAGAAAATAATATAAGAAGATCCAATCACATTAAAACTAATTTATTATTATGATTCTTTCAGAATTTTGATGTTTGCCCCATGTGTGAACTTACACCAGTTTTGGAAAAGCCAGAATGTTCAAAGTGTTCTCGAATTTATACTGTTGCTTTATTGCAATTTTGGCAGCGGTTAATGAAAAACAGACACCCTTTTCTTAACTATTTGTCACAAAAATATTGTCGGTGAGAAAATGAACTATGATTATAAGATAATGAACTTTATCATTTACATACAGGACTAGGCAGCAGCATAATAGACTGTAGTTGAGTCCATCTGTTGCTGTTTTGCTCATGATGTGTGACTGATGGGTCTGTGCTGCAACAGGTGGGCAAATTTGCATATAGCACAGGACGTCAATTTAGATAAATACATTAGGGGACAAAAATGGAGAAAAAAGATGGTTTTATCTAAATATTCCACAGTTTTTCATACATAGTAGTGGTAAAGTCATGTCTATGCATATTTTGTGTTATATAGATCACATACAGTACAAATTGGTATAACTGAGATTTATTTACCAAAACTAGTTAAATAATAGTAAACAGCTAAAATGATAAAAAACTATAATAATAAATGTTAGCTAATTTAACTGTTATATACACAGGAGCATAACTAGGACCCCTGGGGCCGCATACCTAGGCTTGAAATAGGGCCCCACTCCACCATGAACACCTTCAAACAAAGCTCAGAACATGAGAACCTTATGATAATGTTGATTTTCAGATTACACAGGGATAATGAACAAAGTGATGTTGCAATAGTGGGCATAATGTGCAAAATGAAGTACAGCAATAACGCTCACAGTGATATTACAGTATTATAAAACGCATGGTAATGTACAAAAATAAATCAGTGATGTCATAGCACATAAATAATGTAAATAGAAATGCATTCTTCCATTGTGTATATATATATATTGTGAGACACTGAAGGGGTTAATCCTGGATGGCCGGTATATTTCTCCTGGGTTCAGCTACTATGCCTACTAGAGACTGAGGGAAGTTCATGTCTCCCAACAGGAGACATGGGAAACCAGGAAAGTGCGATATGGTCTCCAGCAAAAGTAGTTGCTGGAGACATTTTGATAAAGTGTGTTTGGGCCTGGTTTTTGGGATGGATGACAGGTTTGGCAGTGGGGTCATCCATCCCACTTCCTCCACTCCAGGTCTTAGGGTTTGGAGTCAGGCACCACAGGTGCTGAGGCTGGACCATTAGCAGGTCCATAAAGACTGCAAGTTGTGCAGACAGGAGGAGGCTGGGTGCAGCTAGGAATGCTGAAGGCTGCTGGCCTCAGGAGATACGTTGGACGCTATCAAAGGTAAAAACCTTGTGGACTGAATTGCATAACGTGTTGTATTCGTGTGGCTGTAGCTAGACGCACGTATAGTGAGGGAAACTGTCTTATGTTTAGGTAGTGCTGGACAAGCAGGGTTTGTTTTGTTTGTGCCTGAAGCAAAGGCTGTATTATCATTTATTTTGAGCTTGAGAATAAACGCAGGCCAAGCCTGCATTGGGACTTTATCTGTGTCTGGGACTCTGACTGCTGTTCACACCGCAAACCCGCACCCTACCGAGCTAACTTCCCCACATATGGTGGAGGATGCGGGCAGAGTGAACAAAAACGCAGTCTTAAAGAGACACACACACTAAAAGGACTGATTTGTTGTTTGCCGCTCTATGTCTTGGGTGAAGGCGGCAGGTGAATTCTCTAAAAAGGCGGTGGCAATGGAGGACCTGGTCAAACAGATGATCCAAGCCAGTCTGCAGCAACAAGACGCTAATCGCCAACAACAAGAAGCCACTCGACAACAGCAGGAGATCAGTCGGCAACAGTACGAGGCCTCCCAAGCCATGCTACAACAGCAGCAGACGATGCTACAACAGCAAGTTGAGATGAATAGACTGTTGATAGAAAAATTGGCAGGAGCCATGACCGTACCCCCAGCTTTAACTACGGAGAGAACCCAAAGTGTGCAACCATCTGTGAGGGCCACAGTGCAAGCCACGCTGCAAAAAAGTGACACCTACCGACGATGTAGAGGCGTATCTTGCTGTCTTTGAAAGAATTGCAGAGCGTGAATTGCTGCCTGTGGACCAGTGGGCAGATGTCGTGGCGCCTTACCTAACCGGTGAACCCCAAAAGGCCTACTTTGACCTGAGTGGGTTGGACTCCCGAGACTACGCCAAGCTAAAGGCCGAGATCCTGGCTCGGTTGGGGGTAACCATGCAGGTGCGTGCAGGGCGGGTGCATGCTTGGACTTTCTTGGAAAACCTCCCACCACGGTCCCAGATGCATGACCTGATCCACCTGGTGTCAAAGTGGCTACAGCCGGAGAAGTGCACTCCAGCACAGATCGTGGAGAGGGTCGTCCTAGACAAGTTCACTCGTACTTTGTCGCCTCGTATACAGCGCTGGGTTGGGCAAGCAGGACCTACAGATGCGGACCAGCTGGTAAACCTGGTGGAGCGGTATCGTGCCACTGAGGAGCTGCTACAGACCTCCTCCGGCAGGGGCAATGCCAGGGAGACCAAGACGACTAAAAGTGCGGGTAAGACTGCTCCAGTTACTCGAGATCTGAGGCAGGCGACACAGAGAGGTGACCCTGAAAGGGGGCCAGCAGTTAGGCTACGACGGGGGTCTGGCGACAGAGACCAAGGGCGCATACAGTGTTGGCGGTGCCGTGAGTGGGGACACATTGCGGCTAACTGCCCCCTTACCGTCGAGCCCATGGACTGCAATACCTCCAGGCGTGTTTCTCTATTTGCCCGGTCCGTTCTGGCGGCAGAGAGTGTGCCCGGGACTGAACCACAAATGTGCACTGTCATCATTGGGGGTTACTCAGTGTCTGCCCTGCTGGACTCAGGAAGCCTGGTTACCCTCGTGCATGGGTCTTTGATGGGTTCGGGGATATACAGTGGACGGACTATTGGGGTGTTGTGTATCCACGGGGACACACGGGAATACCCCACCGCTGATGTCACCATAGGCACCTCTTGCGGTGCTATTACCCATGAGGTGGGCGTGGTTAAGACTCTAGTTCATGAAGTCATCATAGGAAGAGACTTTCCATTGTTTTGGGACTTGTGGGAGGGAAAAACCACGCATTGTGCAAAACGTGTTATTATTGATGATGATGATGATGATGATGATGATGATGTTGGGGATAACAGGGTTCAGGATATAACCCCCGAGCCTTATGACCCAGACACCGAGGTACCAGCAGTAGGGGTGACCCCAAGTGAAAGTGGGAAGTTTCCCCTAGCAGTGTTGGTAGGTGACATGGAAGAACCAGAGGAGGGTCCGGATCTGCCGGACTTGGAGGTGTCACGGGACAATTTTGGGACAGCCCAGCTTAGAGATCCCTTGCTGGTAGGAGCCCGTGAAAATGTTACTGTAATCAATGGGGTCCCCCAAGTTCCCGGGGCTGATACAAGGTACCCTTACTTTGCAGTGAATCGGGAACTACTCTACCGTATAGATAAGGTACGGGGGGAGGAGCTTGAACAGCTGGTTGTGCCTCAGCCCTATCGCCGAACAATATTAGACTTAGCCCATAAGCATGCATTGGGAGGTCATTTGGGCTGTGAGAAAACCCTAGAACGGGTCTTACGGAGGTTTCACTGGCCAAGTGTATATACCAGCGTAAAAGAGTACTGTGAGTCCTGCCCTGTGTGTCAGTTAACGGCCCCTATGTCTCACTTCAGGAGTCCCTTAGTACCACTGCCCATCATAGAGGTACCTTTTGACAGAATTGCAATGGATCTAGTTGGCCCGGTGGTGAAATCCGCTAGAGGGCATCAGTACATACTGGTTGTATTAGACTACGCCACCCGATATCCTGAGGCGGTACCTCTGAGAAACACCTCTGCAAAGGTCATTGCCAGAGAGCTGTTTAACATGTTCTCCCGAACTGGCATTCCTAAAGAGATCCTCACCGACCAGGGGACCCCGTTTATGTCACGGGTCATGAAGGAGATGTGCAAGCTCTTAAAAATTAAACACCTGCGTACGTCAGTATATCATCCCCAAACTGACGGACTTGTTGAAAGATTCAACAAGACCTTGAAGGGCATGTTAAGGAGGGTGGTTAGCCAGGATGGTAAAGACTGGGATTGTTTATTGCCCTGTTTGATGTTTGCAATACGTGAGGTACCCCAGTCCTCCACCGGGTTCTCTCCATTTGAGCTAGTATATGGCCGACACCCTCGTGGGCTTCTGGATATCGCCAAGGAGGCCTGGGAGCAAGAACACACCCCCTACAGAAGTGTTATCGAACACATTGCCCTCATGCAGGATCGGATAGCGGCCGTTATGCCCATAGTGAAGGCCCACTTAGAGCAAGCACAGGAGGCCCAGAGTCGCGTGTATAACAGGTCGGCTAAGGTCAGAACCTTTGCGCCAGGGGACCGAGTGCTCGTCTTGGTGCCGACTGTAGAAAGCAAATTTTTGGCCAAGTGGCACGGGCCATATGAGGTTATTGAAAAGGTAGGGGAAGTCACCTATAAGGTGCACCAGCCCGGTAGAAGGAAGCCTGAGCAAATTTACCATGTTAATTTGCTGAAGCCATGGAAAGAGCGAGAGTCCTTGTCTGCAGTGAGTTTACCCAGTAGGGGTAGCCCGGGGAAGTTCCCCCCTGAGGTAAAGGTCCCTCCCCAGAGTATACCAGGGGTGCGTATCTCGGAAACCTTGTCTAGGGCACAAGGGCAGCAGACAAAGGAGTTTGTCCTGAGGAACACTGATGTGTTCTCTGAATTACCTGGGCGTACTTCCCTAGTCAAGCACGACATTGTCACTGAGCCAAGGGTACGGGTACATTTAAAGCCATACAGGGTACCAGAAGCTCGTAGACAGGCCATTTCAGAAGAAGTAAAAAAAATGTTGGAGCTGGGGGTTATTGAGGAGTCAAATAGTGAATGGTCAAGTCCCATAGTCCTGATACCCAAACCAGATGGAACACTTCGGTTCTGTAACGACTTCCGGAAATTAAATGAGGTGTCAAAGTTTGACGCCTATCCAATGCCAAGGGTGGATGAGTTGATAGAGAGATTGGGACATGCGAGATTTTTCTCTACACTAGATCTGACGAAAGGGTATTGGCAGGTACCGCTCACTGACCGTGCTAAAGAGAAGACTGCATTTGTCACCCCTGAGGGTTTGTTCCAATATGTCTGCCTTCCCTTTGGACTACATGGGGCCCCTGCCACGTTTCAGAGATTAATGGATGTCATCCTTAAGCCCCATCGCAGGTATGCTTCTGCTTATTTAGATGACGTCATCATTTTTAGTGAAGACTGGGAAAGTCACCTACCAAAGGTGCAAGCAGTAATAGACTCCCTCAGGGCTGCAGGTTTGACGGCAAACCCAAAAAAATGTGCGTTGGGTCTGGAGGAGGCGCGTTACCTAGGGTACATAATAGGGAGAGGTGTCATCAAGCCCCAGATCAACAAAGTAGAAGCCATCCAAAATTGGCCACGGCCAGTGACCAAAAAGCAGGTGAGAGCTTTTCTGGGTATTGTGGGCTATTACCGCAGATTTATCCCTAACTTCGCCACTATAGCAGCGCCCTTGACAGATCTGACCAAGGGAAGTAGGTCTGTCATGGTCAAATGGAGTGAAGAGGCTGAGGGGGCATTCCAAAGACTGAAATTAGTCCTCTGTAGAGAGCCAGTACTCGTCACCCCTGATTTCACTAAGACATTTGTGGTACAAACCGATGCTTCTGACGTAGGGCTAGGGGCAGTACTTTCCCAAGAGGTGGGGGGTGAGGAACACCCAGTCACCTATCTTAGCAGGAAGCTTACACCCCCAGAAAGGAACTACAGCATTGTGGAACGCGAATGTTTGGCGATAAAATGGGCTCTAGAAGCGCTGAAGTATTACCTGCTAGGTCGGCACTTCAGGCTAGTGACCGACCACTCCCCTCTCACCTGGATGAGCCAGGCTAAAGAGAGAAATGCAAGGGTCACGAGGTGGTTCCTTACGTTGCAAAACTTTAAATTCACTGTAGAACACAGGGCTGGTAAATTGCAAGGGAACGCAGATGCGCTATCAAGGACACACTGTTTAATGGCTAAAAGTGTTCGCCCCCACAGGTTCGAACAAAGGGGGAGGGTATGTGAGACACTGAAGGGGTTAATCCTGGATGGCCGGTATATTTCTCCTGGGTTCAGCTACTATGCCTACTAGAGACTGAGGGAAGTTCATGTCTCCCAACAGGAGACATGGGAAACCAGGAAAGTGCGATATGGTCTCCAGCAAAAGTAGTTGCTGGAGACATTTTGATAAAGTGTGTTTGGGCCTGGTTTTTGGGATGGATGACAGGTTTGGCAGTGGGGTCATCCATCCCACTTCCTCCACTCCAGGTCTTAGGGTTTGGAGTCAGGCACCACAGGTGCTGAGGCTGGACCATTAGCAGGTCCATAAAGACTGCAAGTTGTGCAGACAGGAGGAGGCTGGGTGCAGCTAGGAATGCTGAAGGCTGCTGGCCTCAGGAGATACGTTGGACGCTATCAAAGGTAAAAACCTTGTGGACTGAATTGCATAACGTGTTGTATTCGTGTGGCTGTAGCTAGACGCACGTATAGTGAGGGAAACTGTCTTATGTTTAGGTAGTGCTGGACAAGCAGGGTTTGTTTTGTTTGTGCCTGAAGCAAAGGCTGTATTATCATTTATTTTGAGCTTGAGAATAAACGCAGGCCAAGCCTGCATTGGGACTTTATCTGTGTCTGGGACTCTGACTGCTGTTCACACCGCAAACCCGCACCCTACCGAGCTAACTTCCCCACAATATATATATATATATACAGTACAGACCAAAAGTTTGGCCACACCTTCTCATTCAAAGGGTTTTCTGTATTTTCATGACTATGAAAACTATAGATTCACACTGAAGGCATCAAAACTATGAATTAACACATGTGGAATTATATACTTAACAAAAAAGTATGGTCCCAACCCCATTTATAAGGCAAGAAATCACACTTATTAAACCTGACAGGGCACACCTGTGAAGTGAAAACCATTTCAGGTGACTACCTCTTGAAGCTCATCAAGAGAATGCCAAGAGTGTGCAAAGCAGTAATCAAAGCAAAAGGTGGCTACTTTGAAGAACCTAGAATATAATACATATTTACAGTTGTTTCACACTTTTTTGTTAAATATATAATTCCGCATGTGTTAATTCATAGTTTTGATGCCTTCAGTGTGAATCTACAATTTTCATAGTCATGAAAATACAGAAAACTCTTTGAATGAGAAGGTGTGTCCAAACTTTTGGTCTGTACTGTATATATATATATATATATATATATATATCACTATCTGTACTGAATTCTGAGTTGAGATCGTCCCTTTTGGTTATTGGGCCCTATAGCAGCTGCTATGCCTGCTACCCTGATAATTATTCCCATTAATATATAGGATATAGCCAGGTAACTGAATAAAAATGTCTTGGTAACCCTGCAACTGTATGTACCCAGTGATCATTATTTGCTAATTTTTCTTTAACTTTTTAGTGTTTGTCACTAATAATGAATTACTATTAATTTTAATGTTATATACAGGGGTTTTGCTAAAGCCTGGAGTCAAGCTCATTTTGGAGAAGGAACAGGTCAAATTCTTCTGGATGAGGTACAATGCACGGGAAATGAGCTGTCTATAGAGGAGTGTCAACGAAGTTCATGGGGGGAGCACAACTGTGGACATAAGGAAGATGCAGGTGTTTCCTGTACGCCAATTGCAGGTATCAAATACATTTGCTATGCTTTTGTTCATAGATATTTCAGGCTACAGACAGTTACAAAACCAACGTCACATCTCACAAAGAGTTCAAAGGCAATATGGAATTTCTAGCTTGTGCATTGTCCTGTAGAACATGAAGACATCATGCAACCATGCACCTAGCCTGCTCAAGTGGTTTTAGAAGACATGTAGTTGTTGGGAAAATTGCTATTGCTATAATTCTCCTGGTTGTCATTGAACTAAATTACAACGTACAGAATTGGATAGTTAGTGTGGTATTGTTATAGGTTCTATGGCATGTGTACAATGTCCTGAGAATAATACTGCCTGTCTATATGTTTTTTTATACAGATGGCTCCATTAGACTAGCAGGGGGTAAAGGGAACTTTGAAGGACGCCTGGAAGTATTCCACAATTCACAGTGGGGGACGATATGTGATGATGGGTGGACAGAGCTGAATACACAAGTTGTATGCCGTCAACTGGGATATAAGTAAGAATCATTTAATGTATGCTAACAACTAGAACACAGCTATAACAAATATACATATAAATATGTACTGAATTGTTACCGTCAAGTATCCACAGAGTCTGGGCACTCCTGGCCCATAGAGGTGATGGGCCTTTGTCTCAACAGTGTCACCATTCCTGTGTTAGTTGATGACAAAAGAGTTGGCATTCCTGCATTTCATACTGCAGGAGGATGAGGTGCCAGTCAGATAGGGTTATATGGTATATGGGATATCATTATATGGTGTAGTATTAAAAAGAGCAATCAGTTCACCAGTCTTCCTGCATGGACCACGCCTCCAGACAAGCAGCACAGGATTCAATCCAAGAATGTCCAGATCCAAAGGCAGGTAAAATGTCCAATACATTATTAAATCACAAAAGGTTTAAAATAATCCAATGGCAAGAAAAGGGCACCAATGCTTAACTGTTTTGATAGTTACCCAATCATAGCATTGTGGCTGTGAAGAGGGGAATGGTTAAAAAGACTCTGGTTCAATCATATTGTATATTTCAAATAACGTGATCAACTCTAAACAAGCCTTTTTTCCACAGTTGGACCCAATTATCCATATTATGATGATCTATATTAAAATATCAAATACAATAAAAACAACCTATGTATAAAACATTCTTTACATAATTAAATTATACAAATGATCAGACCGAATAAGATTCACCAGTCAAGAAATATACCATTCAACATACCCAAGGTAATATATTTCATGGCACTAATATCCAAATACTGACATTTGAAAGCTACCTGAAATAATAATAATAATAATAATAATAATAATAATAATAATAATCACCAGAAAACCCACAAAAAATGTAACTACAGTGTGAACACTGAAAGAAAAATACACAAAAAAACATACAAAGCACAACTACAGTGTGAACACTGACCAATACAAAAAATACACAAAAATGCACCAAAAAATACAACTACAGCGTGAACACTGACAAAGACGAAAGACACAAAAAATGCAACTGAATCAAAGCGCGCTAAAAATGCAACTACACTGTGAACACTGACACGGACAAAACACCGAAAATGCACCAAAAACATACACACACAAACATGGACTACGTGAACACTGACAAAGAAAAAAATAAATAACATGGTGTCAGTAATGTGATATCCCATCGTAAATTGAGACCCATGGACACCCAAGACCAACAGTAAAAAATCCAAAATGCTTCATGCAACATTAAGGCTTTTTTTGTCGCAACCAGTACTGATATGTTTACTTTTTTAATACCCATAAATCCTGAAAGAATCAACATTGCCTGCATGTAACGAATCAAACTGACAAGATGCATTAGAAATATAGCATTTTTGGATTAAAAAAAATCATGTAAATGTCCAAGTATCTGTCTTCAGGCATCTAGTGGTAATTATATGGTGCCCTGCACTGAGTTAATGGTGGACCTTGTGGCGTTATGCTGGAGTGCCTCTAGTTGGGGTAAAATTACCGTAAGTGTGTGCAGCATGTGCATGAATGACAGTGAGACCTGCTGCGAGACTGGTTGGAGATCTGGTTCTAGAGACCCACTGAGGTGCTGGTGGTGGGCTTTGGGAGAGTGAAACGCCAAATGAGTCACTGGGAGACTGTGGAGGAGTGGAGCCTGTGGAACCCCCATGTAAAGGTGGAGTAACAGGTACACTGAGCTGCAAGTTTTCAGAGGGGTAACTTGGGAATTGTGAGAGAGTCGCAGAAGCAGGTAAGTATGAGACCTTTGAAAGAAAGCCAGTGGCTACTCATTGGAGGAAGTACTGTGTCTGGAGCAAGAGTCACATATGCTGGAGCTGTTGTTATTCAAGTGACCAACAAGTTGAGCATTATGGAAACCCCAAGCAGTCTAGGCCAAGTAAAGACACTCAGTATAAGGGTCCATTCACACTTCCGCATAATGGGTCCACATCCGTTCTGCAAATTTGCGGAACAGGTGCGGACCCATTCATTTTCAATGGGGCCTCAAAAGATGCGGATGGCACACAGTGTGCCATCAGCACTTCCGGTCCGCGGCCCCGCAAAAAAATAGAACATGTCCTATTCTTTTCCGCAGCCACGGAGAAGAAAAGGCATTTCTATTAAAGAGCCGGCCATGTGCGGTCCGCAAAATGCTTGATAACTGTGCCTACTGCTTGTATTTACACTGTAAGACCCATCATCTATTCAGACTATATTTTACTATAACTAAACTGCCCTGATCAGTTGTCTCCACATCCAGTCCGGGTAACCTGCTCTTCTTCTTTGCAACCCACTACCACTATTCATTTGACATCAATGGAAGCCCAGTCTCCACCAGAGATGGAGATGCCAAAGTCCAGGGTTTGAAGGCTTGTGCCCCTCCAACCACTGCACATCTGGCCTGGGGGCAGGGGTTATCCACTGTGAGGACTACAGCCACCCTCATTGCCACCACAACCACCCTCATCACCACCGCCACCACTCCCATCCTCCCTTCTCTCCACTGGCCTTGTGCCCCCTCTGCAGGCTGGTGCACTGCAAAGCTACTCACAAGCTGAGGTTGGTCAAGATGATATTGGAAATGAGTAGTAATGTAATGGTCATAGAAACCCTGGAAGTGCGGGGGTATTATATACAAGTGGCTAGTGCAGGCCCTCAAGTAATGGCTGGTGGTTTATGCTGTAGTCAGTTATGCTGTGCTCTGTTTAACCCATAGCAGCATGGAAGGATCGGGCTATAGTTGTCAGCCATCTTTGGCACAACATACCCATTAGGCCTCAGCAGAGACAGTCAAGTTCTGCAGTATCCCTGCTGTTTAGAGACTGTGCCCATCAAGTGCGAGAGAAGCCATCAGAGACTGTAACCACTACTCTAATGTACCACTTAAAGTGACAGTATCCACAAAGAATTATGTACCTCCATTCAGGAGCCTGGTGGTGACTTTCTCCTCTCTCCCCATTTACTATGGGAGCATTGGAAGAGATAGCTGTCAGACAAACAGCTACTGTATTGCATGTGTATATACAGAAATGCTAGCATATGTCAGACTGAACTGTCTCACACCTTTGTTTCGAACAGTTGATGCAGCAAGTTGTAGTTGGCACTCCATCAGTTCTACACTCATCATAAAATCACAGGAGGACAGGGGACACACAGATGACCTTTGTGCATTTATCACTGTTAGGCCTGTCAGACCACTACACATCAGTGACAAATGACATAGACTAGTCACAGAGAACAATATAAATGAAGTATATAGTTCCCAAGTCTCTGTTCACACTTTGTGCGTTGCAGGTCTCCTCATAAGGTGGGTCGAACTCACACCACAATTAGACACTCAATAGAATATGAAGACCGCGCTGCTTCTGTGCAGACAACACTTCCAAATCCAGGATCAGACCAAAATGAGCAACAACGCCAATACATCTTCATAGCTACAATAAAAGCCTTTAGAATATCCCTGTTAGGGTCCAGATATAAAACACAAATAGTGACAGACCCTCAAGGATACGTATTATTAAGCTTTTTATTATACTCACAAGCATACGTAAAAAACAGGCACTTCAAAAGAATGCATTTGGCGTATCTGACGCGTGTTCAACCCGACCGATGAATATGGATGGCATGCGCTTTTAAGTTTTATGAAAATAGCATACTCTATATAAAAAAATTATTAATTATGTTTTAGTATTGGGTGATAATTTGTGTGAATATCGTATTATACGAGTGAGCGCAATATGTGGATGACGTTCACCTATGTAACTGATATATACAACGTATATGATTTTTATTGTATTTTTAGTTTGTGGTTCTCCCCTATGTTTTATATCAAAGGAATGTTTTAGTAATGGAGTTAAGCTTTCACAATGCATTAATCAACCCCTCCCCCTTGAGGGGAGGTATAAAAAGATATCTGAGATTAGGTTAGTTACAACCCCTGATGAAGCTAAAGGCGAAACCCGGGTCGGGTTGAACACGAGGCAGATACGCCAAATGCATTGTTTTGAAGTGCCTGTTTTTTACGTACGCTTGTGAGTATAATAAAAAGCTTAATAATACGTATCCTTGAGGGTCCGTCACTATTTGTGTTTTATATCTGGATCCTAACAGGGATATTCTAAAGGCTTTTATTGTGGCTATGAAGGTGTATTGGCGTTGATGATTTTGGTCTGATCCTGGATTTGGAAGTGTTGTCTGCACGGAAGCAGTGTCTAGTCACAGAGAACAATATTACCTTTGTGAAATACATTTATATACATGTCTAAGAACACGTTCAACTGCAGCAGTGACCCAACAGATTTAAATATGCCAAACCTTATTATACAGTATAATCATAGGGCATACCATACTGAAGATGACATAATGGTAGCACCAATTGTACCTCCATTGTATCTGTGGAAATGAGGTCTCTTAGATGAATACCTGCACTGCCGCTATAGGATAATTGGTACTAAACAAGTATCCATCTAGTCATCATACTCTTGCCTCAAATGGATTTATTGTTCATAGGGGATCCAGATATTTGCCCTTTAAATTAAGGCCAATAATATGTTACTATAATAGCTTTAGACTATGTAGTTTCCCTGGCTTACATCCTATAGAAGGGTTCTATAAGATTAGGAAAACTATGGCCGTTTCTTCAAAATCCTAAACCACCTGCCCAAGGTTGTGTCTAGCATTGGAGCTAAGGTCCATTGATGTAAATGGGGCTGAACTGCGATACCATGCGCAGACTGTGAACTAGTGTGGTGCAGTTTCTAGAATAAAGCAAACTTGTTTTTCCAATCATTGCGGATTGTGAATATTCCTGTATACTTGGTATCAATTCTGCATGGTTTTCAAGATCCCTATTTGCTGTGATAAGATACAGCTCTGTTAACTGCTCTGTAACTGACCATGACAGGAGCAGAACCGATTTTTTCCGCTGGCAGAAACAGGTTTCCATTTCAATGAGAACAGAAAACTGTGAGGATTTTATCCAGAAGTTATATTGGAATATTGTATGACTTTATAACCCTTTAGGAGCAAGCCTAAAAGTCGGAGCTAGTAAAAGTAGTATAGATGTGAATCAATTGTAAACTAATCAAATTTGTCCCAAAATTCCCCTCAAAATTCAGATTATAGTGAATTTGAAATGATTCCACTCCTACATTTTCATTGTGCTCAGATAACCCTGTAAACATACCCTTTACCATATACTGATATATCCTGATCTGGAACACTGTACTACATTCTGGTAAACCCTGATCTGGAACATTTCACTTTGTGTATATTTTATTTTTTACAGTTCATGCTTTTTAAGGCCACCTGCACAAATTTTTCAGTGGATTTCCAAATCAGCGTGTGTTACTTACGTTTTTGTAGTGGATTTGTTCTGATTTTGCCACAGTTCTCATTGAAAAGGGTAAAATCTGCACAAAGGAACCACATAATACCGGTTTCCATTGTTGAAATGAATTTCTTGTATATATGCTTGTCCTATGTCCAAAACCAAGCCAAAACCCAAAACTAAGCCAAACTTGAATCAAAAGATTGAACATTGCAGAGGACAGTTTATTACATCATTTCTGGTGCAAAAATGAGTTAGTGGTTATGCTGAAACATTTGTTGTTCAAGAGTAAGATGAGACATCTCATGTTGTAACCCAAAATGTCACATATGACATGGAGAGCAATTCTTTTACAGACCATGAAACAAAAGGAAGAGTCATTACTTAATGGTGCTGACATTAGCGGGAGTAAAAGTCTTCCACCACATGTTTTAGAGGACTACACCACCCACAATGGCCACTCGGCATATTCATCTTGAACAATGATACTTTAAAGCGTGAATTTATGTTCATGTAAAAGTTTCTGCCTTCTAGCCACTTGACTTTTTATCTTGTCCCATGAATGTATACTCTGTTTTTGTCTGAATGGGAAAATTATCTGTGCAACACATTAAGACTATTCCTTCTGTTTGCATTGAAAGTAAGATTTCTAGATGTTCCTCACCAGACTGAAGCAATGTAAACTGCACATAGTCTTTCACAAATGTATGTAAAGGCAGACTACATGGCTAGGTGTTTGATTTTATATACCTGGGTTAAGGGACTGAATGACACACCTGAATTCACTGATTAGGAGGTGTGTCCCAGTACTTTTGTACATAAAGAGGCAGATTTACTATTAAAAATGCTTCCGTGTTTTTGGGCAATTTACAACAAACAAACTGGCATACTTGCTGTGCACTGCATTTATTATTTGTTTTAGAAACTTTTGTAACTTTTTTTTACACCCCACACGACGATGGGGCATAGCTTAGTGGGAAGGGGCTTGGCTTTACAAGAAACAGGGCATGGCCTAAATGCATTGCCATCCGCCAAAAAATGCATCAAAATTATAGTTTATTTTTGGAGTAAAACTAAGTCAATTTATACCCACCAACCAAAAATGTACTACCACGTCATAGTACCTACAAATGATATATTGGCCTTAACTAATAGCTAGAGATGAACGAAGTTTTGAAAAATTTGAATCGGATTCGATCGATTCACCAAGAACTTCATCACAAATCGCTATAAATTCGGTATACCCAGGCCTTTCCCAGGGACAGTAAATTTATGTCGGAAGACACCCGGCACTAATGTCTGTGACTAGTGGTAACAATGATTGCGGACTTTTAACCCTTCAGATGCCGTGGTCATCCTGGTGTGATTTGGCTCCCCCCGGCAGGGATCGGGGAGCCAGAGTGTGCATGCAACAGCCCCTTTCCTCCCGTGTGATGGTACCAGAGATGGCACATAGCACTGATGCGGGAAAACCTTCCTCAAAGCAATAACACTGAGGGATTTACGACAGGGATGACTATGAACCTAATGGTATTTTGCTTTGAAAATTATTAGGGTTAAATCCAGATGCCGAACATGGTGGTTGGATCAAACATAACAGCTGGATTATCGCAGAAACATTGTCCCTAGTGCATGAGCGAGTGTGACATCACAGGGTATGGCTATCTGCGGATTGGTTGGCTGCATGGCATCATGGGTGATCTCATGTTCCCAGGCTTCTTACTTTCACTTTGTAACACATGCAGCTACCATTTTAGGAAAACCTGATAAGTTACCACAAAGGACGATGAAATTCGGCTTTTTTGCAAAATCAAAGTTTTCCTAAACTTCGGATTGAATTCTGCTTCTAGTGCTTCGCATAACACTAATAATATCAGTTAAAAAACCAGTAGTAATATATACCACAATTTAATCTATATTAAAACATATAATAAATTATATACAAAATGTCCATCACAATCGATATGAAGTAAGAAATTTGGTCATTATGCTCCAAAAAGATTCTGATAATAATTATACAAGTGCATCAAATCCAAATGAAATTCAAGGGAATGTAGTTAAAAGTCTCCTTACGTACAATGGTATATATAATAGAAAGACCCATATAGGATAAATACACCATGTTCCAAATTATTATGCAAATAATATTTATCTCTGATTTTCCTAAATGGTCGGTGCAAATAACAGTATAATAAAAGTCATCACCCGTTAGAGTATACATCGAATTTTATTGAACAAACCTCCCAATGATAACAGTATATTCTTCAAAAATTAAAAAAAACTCAAAATGCACTGTTCCAAATAATTATGCACAGTAGCGTTTCTAAACAAAAATGTGTTTTTAAGAACGGAAAATGCTCATTTGTGGAATTTGCAGCATTAGGAGGTCACATTCACTGAAATAAAAAGCTATTTAAATCCAAAACATCCTAACAGGCCAAGTTACATGTTAACATAGGAACCCTTCTTTGATATCACCTTCACAATTCTTGCATCCATTGAACTTGTGAGTTTTTTTAGAGTTTCTGCTTGAATTTCTTTGCATGATGTCAGAATAGCCTCCCAGAACTGCTGTTTTGATGTGAACTGCCTCCCACCCTCATAGATCTTGATGATACTCCAAAGGTTCTCTATAGGGTTGAGGTCAGGGGAAGATGGTGGCCACACCATGAGTTTATCTCCTTTTATGCCCATAGTAGCCAATGAAACAGAAGTATTATTTGCAGCATGAGATGGTGCACTGTCATGCATGAAGATGATTTTGCTCCTGAAGGCACGTTTCTGCTTTTTGTACCATGGAAGAAAGTTGTCTGTCAGAAACTCTATATACTTTACAGAGGTCATTTTCACACCTTCAGGAACCCTAAAAGGGCCTACCAGCTCTCTCCCCATGATTCCGGCCCAAAACATGACTCCTCCATCTCCTTGCTGACGTCGCAGCCTTGTTGGGACATGGTGGCCATCCACCAACCATCCACTACTCCATCCATCTGGACCATCCAGGGTTGCACGACACTCATCAGTAAACAAGACTGTTTGAAAATTAGTCTTCATGTATGTCTGGGCCCACTGCAACCGTTTCTGCTTGTGAGCACTGGTTAGGGGTGGCCGAATAGTAGGTTTATGCACCACAGCAAGCCTTTGAAGGATCCTACACCTTGAGGTTCGAGGGACTCCAGAGGCACCAGCAGCTTCAAATATCTGTTTGTGGGTTTGTGATGGCTTTTTAGCAGCTGCTCTCTTAATCCGATGAACTTGCCTGGCAGAAACCTTCCTCATTCTGCCTTTATCAGTAGGAACATGTCTGTGCTCTGAATCAGCCACAAATCTCTTCACAGTACGATGATCACGCTTAAGTTTTCATGAAATATCTAATGTTTTCATCCCTTGTCCAAGGCATTGCACTATTTGATGCTTTTCAGCAGCAGAGAGATCCTTTTTCTTTCCCATTTTACTTGAAAACTGTGACCTGCTTAATATTGTGGAACATCCAGTTTTCCTTTAATTGGGCTCACCTGGCAAACTAATTATCACAGGTATCTGAGATTGATTTCAGTGAACCAAAGAGCCCTGAGACACAATACCATCAATGAGTTTCACTGAAGAACAAAAAATTGAATCTTTATGACACTTTAATCCAATTTGCATAATAATTTGGAGTATAACATGGTGTAACAATGCAACAGCATATCTCCAACTTGTTACCCCAACGCGAGCTTCATGTAGGCTTGCAATAGAGGCATAATCATTTTTTTCTGCAAGATAGAAACACATATCCTTTTTTTCTGATCTGTATTTATTTGCTTGTTGTAGATTTTTTATTCTGTTTCCTGAACATAATTATAGAACTTGCCATCTTGCCTGAGTCTTTCTTAACATTTAAAGAATTGCTTTACAGCAGCCACCATGGGTCATAGACACAATGGACAGGAGGGGACCTTATTGACTTCTATGGGAGAGTTTTCTAGGCATGTTCTGTGCCCTGTGCAGAGGTCAGGAGGGAGTAGATAAGCTGCATTATCACCTATTGTGAGTGGTGGATCCTCTGTTATTTATATAGAGGTGAAATCTGCCATGCTAATCCTGTCTGTAATGATAAAAAGACATTTGTCAGAAATCGGTAATGTTGCACTTGTTCTGCATTGCCTGGGGATGATTGACGCACATACACCGGGAAACACTGTGAAAGGTAGACTGGGAAACTAGGTGCAGGGGCCCATACTAGGTTTTGTTATAGGGCCCAATGAGATCTGTGTATGCCTCTGTCTGAATGGTAATTCACTGCAGTCTATATCAGATGCTCCCATGTTCAAGTGCTGTAGGGGAGCTTTGAAAAAGATTTTTTAAAAAGCAAAAAAAGCTATTAAAAACATAAAAAAATATAAAAATTCAAATCACCCCCTTTTCCCCATAATAAAAATAAAAAAACAAAGATCATTAGCAATACAACATCCCAAAATGCCTGAACTATTAAAATATAAAGGTATTTATCTTGAATGATGAACGCCATAACTTAAAAAATCAAAATGGCTGATTCGTAATTTTTTGTCGCTTCACCTCCTCAAAAATAATTATATAATATGATCAAAAAGTCACAGACACACTACAGATGATCCATCACACAGCTCCATATACACAGCTACTTTTTTATGTCACACAGACATAAAAAATTATGAGGGTCAGAATATGGCGATGCATATAAAATGTTTTTTTTTTCCAGTATTAACACACAAGAAAAAACTATATGAATGTGGTATTGCTGTAATCATACTGACCCAGAGAATGATGATAACAGCTTTCACCGCATAGAAAAACATACCACATAAAATTGTGTCAGAATTGCATTTTTTCCAGTTCTAACCCATTTGGAATTTTTTTTCCAGCTTCCCATTATTTCATATGCAATATTGCCCCATGATGACGAGCTCTATACCTGTATGGTGGAATTCGTCAGCTTAAATATGAAGCTTCCTCCCGAGCACAGTGGGTGCGATAGCTGCTGACTTTCTGTTATTTTAAACAGCAGAGAGCCAGGGCTAATGTCTGTTATCAGCAATAATACCAATCAGAGACATTTAACCCTCAGATTCTGTGGTCAAATGTGACTGTAGCCTCTGAGAGCTAAAAAAAACCCAGGAGCACACGCTCCCAGGGCCGGAACACCTTCCCCTCGCTAATATTGGGGAAGGTGTTCCTTAGTGGTAATAGACCTAAGCCTATATAAGGCTTCCAGGCCTATTACTGGTATATTCCAATGCGGGCCTCTAGGTAGCAGCACTGCATTGAAATATAGATCGCCCCACAAAAAAATGAGCCCTCACACAGCTCCGTAGACTTATGGTAAAATGAATAGAGACAATTAGTGTTGTGTTGACACATTCGAAGTAGAATTAGGTCCGAAGTTTAGGAAAACTTTGATTTGCAACAAATCCAAATCTCCTTGCACTTCGTGATAGCGAAGAGGGAAGAGAAGAGGGAGAGTGCAGTTAGACTGCAGGGAAACTTATTCTGCATCAGTTTTATTTATTCCTACATTTACTTTTTCCTACCTCAGTCATAAACTAAGACATGTAATTCAATACAGAGTTCCAGCCAATTCCATCCAGGCAGCACCCTTTAGGGGGGCCAGGTCTTAATGATGACTTGGTTTTACTTCTTCCAAGTAATCCTTCAAAGTCTCCATGTCCTAGAAAAGTCAGCAAGATGCAGAGAGAGGAGGAGCTTGATGTTCCTAATGACATATTCTCATTGATATTAGATGTGGAAAAGGAGGAAAAGCAGATTGCAGAAGAAAGGCTCCTACCTGCAGGGCAGAAAAGCGCTGGGGTTGGAGAAGTGGGTATGCCAAAGCTGATTAATATTCAGATTTTGCTGTCAAATAACCTGCAGGAGAGAACAGCGGGCAAGAACAGCAATAATTTGCATATTGTGCCCCCAAACTAACCAGCCAAACCCCATACAGTAACAATCCCTGTTTAAAGGTGCATTAAAGGTGCTGCTCGACCATTAACAATGAAGACCAACTAAACAGTGCAGTCTTCATTATTAAATGAAAGGCAGCTGTGGGCTAATTGGCCAGCAAGGCCGTTCCATGTGGCTGTACCCTAAGGGAGAGTGGCCTAGGCATAACTGATTTATAGATTTTTTCAAAACATCTCTGGTAATAATGGTGATAAAAAGAAAAAAAATATTTTGTCCAAAGTTTTTAATTTTTTTCAGTATCAAAACACAAGAAAAACTATACAAATGGGGTTTTACTGTAACTGGAAAGACCAAAAGAATTAAGGGCACACGTTAGTTTTACAAAATAGAGAACACTGTAAAGAGAAAACCTATAAAATGTTGGCGAAATTGCATTTTTTTTCAATTCCACCTTATTTGGAATATTTTTACAGCTTCCCACCGCACTGTATATGAAACAATAAATGGTGCCATTAGAAAATGCAACTTGTCACGAAAAACAAACCTTCATATGGCTATGTGAACAGAAAAATAAAAAGGTATGGCTCTGGGAAGGCAGGAATCCTCCAGGGCTCAAGGGGTTAAATGGTGCCATTAAAAAGTACAACTTATCCAACAAAAAACAAGCCCTCTTTTGGCTATGTGAATGTATAAGTTTACAATGTTTTACTTTTAGACAGTATTAGTAAATCTGCCCCATAGTGTATTTGTATTATATGTGTTTGCTTTCTTAGACATGGGAAGATTTTACTGGATAATGATTTGGAAGAGAGCAGTAGTCTCATCTGGCTGGATGATGTTACCTGTACAGGCAAAGAGCCTACACTCACCCAGTGTAGCAAGAACGACTGGGGCAAGAATGACTGCAGTCACCAGGAAGATGTCCACATAGTGTGTTATCCTGATATTGACCAGCACAGGACATTACCTGGTAAGTAATATGCAACTTTCTTCCCTCACTTTCTTCTTTTCTGTTATAAGTGCCCTCCCTATTTTTTAGATATTTCATTGATGGGGGGGGGGGGTCTACTAACTTATAAGGAAACACTGTTGCTTCTTTTCATATATGAGATTACTGGGGCTGCTTCCAGGTTTACTTTTTGGACATATACATAAGAGGTCAAGAATACATTACAGCCCTGTTAACTGTTGCTTAATACTGTACTTACTATATCTTGGTTCTCCAATAACAAGTATACATAGTCTATAAAATGTAATGCGAGCTGCACTTTCTTTTTGTGGTGGTGGACCTTCGACTGTAGGGACCCTGGCTGAACATGGTATGTTCACTCTGATTCTCAGTCTGTTTATGCACTTAGATTGCACTGCTCTAATTTATTAGGGCACCATTTGAATGTTTTCATCCGAAGTAAGGATGAGTGAACTAGTTCATACCGAACTTTGACGTTTTTTTGTATGGCAGTTTAACCTAAATCTTTCTAAGTTAGATTTTAATGAACCAACTAAAATGGCGAGTAGCGCCATTGTAGTGCACATGTCAACGGGAAAAAAGCACTAGAAAGGAAGAAGAAGGGCTCTCACATGACCCTATGAGGAAGTGGGGGGTTTGACCTGATTGGCTCCCAGGCTGACAGACAGTCAGTGCTGCACAATCAGTGCTGGAGTAGTTAAGAAGGTGACTTAGCAGAACAAGTAGAATGCCGTTCTGTGTTGTGAGAGAGAGTGGTTGGGTGTTACTGTGTCTGACAGGAAAACGAGGGAATCAGGGACAGGCAGAAATCAATCAATCAATATAATGAAACATTCTATCTATCTATCTATCTATCTATCTATCTATCTATCTATCGTATATATGTGATTACTGCAGCAATACCCATGGTGAGGCAGCAATCTACCTGAGTGTATTAAGTTGAAATACACTCGTCTGTTTACATATTTTCAGTTTCCACATGGTTGCAATGAACAAACAGCTATATAGAGGTTAGTTTATGATAATTGTCCAGATCTTCAGTGTAAAATGACCCTTAGATGGGTAGATATTAGAGTTGAGCGAATCCTAAAAGATTCGGGGATTCGGAATTCGGCCCAAATTTTTCACGGGATTCGTGGGTTCGGGCCGAATCACGAATCCCATTAAAGTCTATGGGAGACCCGAATATTTTTGCAGGGGCCAAAGGTTCTGCACAGTCAAGTTTGCCCCAACATCTGAAAACCTCAGAAAATGATGGAAACACCTTGGAAATGCATAGGAAACACCAGGGGCATCATGTAGGGATGCCTCTGAGGCTCCCTAATTGCACCATTTTTTCTAAATCTGGCCAATAGTCTGGTGATGACCCCAAGGCAATTTTCAGGGACACGGTAATGGTGACCCACTTAAAAATGCTGCCTGACAACCTGGCGGTGAACCCCTGATTGTCTGTCTTTCAATAAGATTGCAGTGTAAAGCATGGTGGTGAGCCTCAGTAATAAGATTGCAGTGTAAAGCATGGTGGTGAGCCTCAGTATGACTTTTTAGATGGAGATTGCATGTGGTCACGTACTCCCTGGAACCCCATAGTCACCCCTTCTCTGATGTGCTACCCCAGAACATTCTCTGCCCCAATTCGCAAGACCTTTTGCAGTCTCCGTGTGCTGACAGTGGGGATTTACCAGTGTTGTCTGAGGAGGTGGTGGACAATGGCGAGACACAGGTGTCGGGGGGTGAGGTAGTTGTATGGGAAGCAAGTTACAGTGGGGACTCCTTGGGGGGACTTTCTCATGATGGGACAGATTCAATTGTGTTTAGAAAGGCTGATGGGCTTCCGTCAGCACTGTGTGTATAGAACCCCATGGCCTTTCATAAAAAATTTGGTTACAAAGCCGCATGACTCCTGAAAAATTGTTAGTAGAAAGACGGATGACTTTCCTGAAAAATTGTTAGTAGGAAGCCAGATGACTTTCCTGAAAAATTGTTGCATATGCAACTCAGATGAAGAGGAGGAGGAGGAGGAAAGCAAGCAATTTAGGAGGTAGCCTGAGGTGGGGATGAGAACTGGGGGGATATCCATGACCTGTTCATCTTGATGAACGTGAGGATGTCAGCGTTGTCGGTGGACAGGCGCGTCCGTTTGTACGTAATGATACCCCCGGCGGCACTAAAAACCCTTTCAGACAGTACACTTGCAGCAGGGCAGGCAAGCACCTCAAGAGCGTACTGCGCAAGTTCTAGCCACCTGTCCAGCTTGGCCAGCCAGTAATTATATGGCGTGGAGTTATCGGTCAGGACGTTGGTCTGGTCCGCGACATACTCCCTCACCATCTTGCGGTACTGTTCCGCCTGCTCTGCCTGCCCTGTGGCTGTGTCGTACTGTCTTGCTGGGGTTTAAGAAACTTGGCAAAAGCATGGAATAGTGTACCCCTGCCCTTGGCGCCTACACTGACTTTTCCCCTCCTCTCCTCTCCAACTTCAGCCACTGCAGTCCGCCCCCTGTTGCTCGACTGGTCTGGAAAGGCCTGTAGCAGTTTCTGAACCAGGGCCTTGTGGTAGAAAGTGACTCGGGTGCTCCTTTCCTCCACGGGTATAAGTTGGGCAAAGTTGTCCTTGTAGCGTGGGTCAAGGAGAGTGTACACCCAATAGTCATTGGTGGACAGTATCCTCTTGACCCGGGGATCACGACAAAGACAGCCAAGCATAAAGTCTGCCATGTGCCCTACTGTACCAACACGCAAGCCTTCAGCCTCTTCACTTAGCGGACTCTCCATCTCCTCCTCCCCCCATTCCTCCGACCCCAATTCATCCTCCTCAGCCCATACCCGCTCAACAGGTAGCATGGAATCACCCCCTGATGCATGGTGCCCAAGAGTTTCTTCCTCCTCCTCAGCCTCCTCCTCCTCCTCAGTTTCGCGCTGTGAAACTGACAACAGGGTGCTCTCAATGTCTTCCCCCACCTCCTGTGACACTGCTGAATCATCAGATCTTAGGTTCCTCAAGGAGTTCTGGATGAGGCACAACAGAGGGATGGTGACACTGATGATGTGTGCATCACCACTGACCATCTCTGTTGCCTCCTCAAAGGGACCTAAGACCTGGCAGATGCCAGCCATCCACGTCCACTCCTCAGCATAGACATGAGGAAGCTGACTGGCCTGACTACCACCTCGGGGGATCAGCTGGCAGTCTACAACTGCCCTGCGTTGTTGGTACACCCTGGCTAGCATGTGTAACGTCGAATTCCAACGCGTGGGAACGTCACACAGCAGCCGCCCTTGCACAGTCCTGAGGGTCGCGGCATCGGTGGTGGACTTGCGAAAATGGGAGCATATGCGCCGCACCTTGGTGAGCAACTCACTCAACTGGGGGTAGGTCTTTAGGAACCGCTGGACCACCAAGTTGAGCATGTGGGCCATGCATGGCACGTGAGTCAGCCCACCAAGATGCAGAGCCGCCACCAGGTTATGCCCATTATCGCAGACCACCATTCCTGGCTGAAAATTCAGCGGCACCAGCCACACATTGGTCTGCCCCCTGATGCCCTGTAAGAGCTCTTCAGCCGTGTGCCTCTTATCCCCCAGGCTCAGCAGTTTCAGGACTGCCTGCTGCCGCTTCCCTACCACAGTGCTGAAACTGCTGGCCATCGAGGAAATGAGACTTGACGATTGGGGCATCACTGCCACTTTGGAGGAGGAGGAGGTGGAGGCATAATGTGCCGGAGACACACAGACGGAACTATGTCCCGCAATTCGTGGTGTGGGTAGCACATGTGCAGCCCCACGATTGGTCTCTGCCCCAGCCTCCACCAGATTGACCCAATGTGCCGTGAGGGAGATGTAATGTCCCTGGCCACCGGTACTCGTCCACGTATCTGTGGTCATGTGGACTTTACCACAAACAACGTTTTTGAGAGCGTGGGTGATGTTCTCAGACACATGCCGGTGCAGGGCGGGGACGGCACATCGGGCAAAATAGTGTCGGCTGGGGACAGAGTAACGGGGGGCTGCCGCCTCCATAAGGTTGCGGAAGGATTCTGTCTCCACAAGCCTGTATGGCAACATTTCCAAACTAATCAGCTTGGAGATGTGCACATTTAGAGCTTGCGCATGGGGGTGGGTGGCTGCGTACTTGCACTTGCGTTCAAATGTCTGCGGTAGAGACAGTTGAACGCCGCACTGGGACACATGAGTGGAGGAGAGGGAGGGAGATGGAGCTGGAGGGGTCCTTTCGGGGCTGGAGGCTGCAACGTCCTGGCTTGGATGAGACACAGTTGCTGGACTAACTGTGTCAATGTCACCAGCTGACAGAAGTGCAAACCATTTGGTGGGGTGTTTTCTCTCCAAATGTTTGCGCAGGCTACTAGTGGTCAGGTTGTTGCGTTTTGAACCCCTGCTCATTGACGTGTGGCACAGCTTGCACACCGCCAAACGAGGATCGGCCTCATCATCCTTAAAGTACTCCCAAACTAAGGAGTGGCGCATAGTATGGGCTGGAGCGTGACCTCTAGGAGCACTTGGGGAAGTAGTGACTCGGCCCTGGCTTCTCCCTCATCGCAGCCCTCTGGCTCTCTCAACAGCTTGTGGTCCTTACGTGTCATCACCGCTGACCACTGCACCACCACAATTCCCACCTCTCCCTCCACGACCACCTCTTCCACCTCTCCCAGCTCTTCCCCCTCTCCCCCTGACCCTGGGGTTCTCCATGTGCACAGTAGCAGTATTATATTATTATAATTGTAAAGGATCAATACGGTATCTATAGACAGGTAGCAGGTACTATTATTTTCAGACCTATCCAAAAAAAAGATGTACGCAGTTTGCGCCAATAAAACGGGAATCCACAGATCAATACGGAATCTATAGACTCTGAGGTATATAGCAGGCTGATGAAATGTATTCACTAGTCACTGCAACGTGCATTACGGATCAGTGAAATTAAACGGACAATGTAGATAGATATGCAGGTACGATTATTTTCAGACCTATCCAAAAAAAGATGTACGCAGTTTGTGCAAATAAAACGGGAATCCACAGATCAATACGGTATCTATAGACTCTGAGGTATATAGCAGGCTGATGAAATGTATTCACTAGTCACTGCAACGTGTATTACGGATCAGTGAAATTAAACGGACAATGTAGATAGATATGCAGGTACGATTATTTTCAGACCTATCCAAAAAAGATGTACGCAGTTTGAGCAAATAAAATGGGAATCCACAGATCAATACGGTATGTATAGACTCTGAGGTATATAGCAGGCTGATGAAATGTATTCACTAGTCACTGCACCGTGTATTACGGATCAGTGAAATTAAACGGACAATGTAGATAGATATGCAGGTACGATTATTTTCAGACCTATCCAAAAAAAGATGTACGCAGTTTGCGCAAATAAAACGGGAATCCACAGATCAATACGGAATCTATAGACTCTGAGGTATATAGCAGGCTGATGAAATGTATTCACTAGTCACTGCAACGTGTATTACGGATCAGTGAAATTAAACGGACAATGTAGATAGATATGCAGGTACGATTATTTTCAGACCTATCCAAAAAAAGATGTACGCAGTTTGTGCAAATAAAACGGGAATCCACAGATCAATACGGTATCTATAGACTCTGAGGTATATAGCAGGCTGATGAAATGTATTCACTAGTCACTGCAACGTGTATTACGGATCAGTGAAATTAAACGGACAATGTAGATAGATATGCAGGTACGATTATTTTCAGACCTATCCAAAAAAAGATGTACGCAGTTTGTGCAAATAAAACGGGAATCCACAGATCAATACGATATCTATAGACTCTGAGGTATATAGCAGGCTGATGAAATGTATTCACTAGTCACTGCAACGTGTATTACGGATCAGTGAAATTAAACGGACAATGTAGATAGATATGCAGGTACGATTATTTTCAGACCTATCCAAAAAAAGATGTACGCAGTTTGCGCAAATAAAACGGGAATCCACAGATCAATACGGTATCTATAGACTCTGAGGTATATAGCACGCTGATGAAATGTATTCACTAGTCACTGCACAGTCATGCACAGGAATATATCTGTTTAGATATGTATAGTTTGATCTATGTGGCTGGACAAGGTGTACCAGGCACAGCTCTGCACAGAATGCAGGCTTACAGCATATACTGTATAGTTTTCTTCAGAGAATCAATTGGTTTTTAAAAGACTATTGTGGCTTCCTATTCCTACACAGAATACAGGCTTACAGTATATACTGTATACTGTTTTTCAGAGTATAAATAGTCTTTAAAAAGACTGTTGAGGCTTCCTATCCTAACTCCTAACTCCTAACTGCTTGCTGCACACACTACATGAGCTAACACTGTCTCTGTCTGTCTCTTCTCCTTCCCAAAAGCACAATGAGGCTGATGCTGCAGGTCCCTTCCTTATGTAAATTTAGGTCACATGTCACTGCCAGCCAATCACTGCTGGGGAGGTATAGGGGATGTTACATCACAGCAGGCGTTCCCACAGGCTTCCCTTTGATGCTGATTGGCTGAAAAAAACGTGCATTTCAAACTGGCAGTGACGCACGAATCATCACGAGTCCGCGCTGGCTCGGGATGTCGAGCTGAGCCGAAGCAGGCAATATTCGTGCGAATCCCGAATATTGCCGCTTCAGCTCGCTCATCACTAGTAGATATTAGATTAATACAATAGATATGAGATATATAGAAGATAATTAGATAGATATTAGATAGATAACATACATTGATAAATAAGATAAATAGATAACAGATAATATAAGATAGATAATTAGATTGATGATAGATAGATACCGTAGATAGATAGATAGATAGATAGATAGATAGATAGATAGAATATTAGATGGATAGACAGATAAGATATTAGATGGATAGACAGATAGATTAGATATTAGATGATAGATAGACAGATAGATTTACATATTAGATGGATAGATAGATAGATAGATAGATAGATAGATAGATAGACAGATAGATAAGATAAGATATTAGATGGATAGACAGATAAGATATTAGATGGATAGACAGATAGATGAGATATTAGATGATAGATAGATAGATAGATAGATAGATAGATAGATTAGATATTAGATGATAGATAGACGGACAGATTAGATGATAGATAGATAGATAGATAGATAGATAGATAGATAGATAGATAGATAGATAGATAATCCAAAATACAAAATGCAACAGCAGCACCGTGCAGATGCGGACGGGTGCAATCCCTCAAAGGCTCCAGATACAGGGCCTTATACTGACATCCAAAAACCGATTGATGAGGCAACACTCCTAGGCTTGTGAAAATTGTGGATCTTTTATTCCATGCAGCGTTTCAACCCTACTCAATGGGGTCTGTGTCAAGCAATGAACAGATGCAATATGTGGTATTATATAGTCAAGCAAGTGATTAAAATACATAATTGACTCATTAACTTCAAAGTGAAAATAACGACATTACGGTGAACATAATATCAGAAAAAACATGATTATAACATAAGTGAATAAAGTGACACTAGTAGATACAAACAAAATTCATATATAGTGATAAAAATATGTAAAAAGACGTTCCTGTGTTTAATCATATATCAGTGACACCTGTGGGCGTGATTATAAAAACAATAACAGCAACAGCCGTAATATTTATTAATAGTTACCATACACTGGTGTGCCATTGATGATTCAAAGGAACGCTCCGCGTCCATATCTCTCTCCATAGTGCGCATGTCAGGCGCGTGGGACCGCATCAGGACACTCAAACCAGCCCGACCCACGTGACCACTGGAACGCATGTCACGTAGCGTGCGCTCCAAGAGTACATCGTGCGCCGTAACTAGGAAGGGGCCAGCAGCCCGTCCCAGTAACCGGACACTCCACTACTAGGGGAAGGAGTTGGCGCTAATAATAATACACATGGTAAGATGTCAGACTAAGGGAACCTTAACAGGATAAAATAGAAGTATTAACACCCGTCAGGTCACAACTCAAAAGGGTGCACCGCAAAAGAATATATAAATATTATGTAAAAATCAAAATATAAAACTGACGCTGAATCGGGGGCAACATTATTGTCCCTAATCAGCCATCAGTACAATTAATAGGGAAATGGGCCAGAAGCGATCAGGCCATAACACACGGACCAATCCCCTCAGCCTATTGTGGATCCAAGTGGAAAGCCACACGTCTGTGACAATCCACGAGGAACCAAAGTCAATTCCCAAAGAATAAAGTGACATACAATATCTCAATACACAAACCCTCTGAAAAAGTTGTATACCAAATGATAATCAAATAAATAGGTGGAAGAGTAAAATCAGTTCCCAAATATAGTTCTCCATCAACAAGTTTAAGTTTTAATAAGTGTTCCAAAAGCGAATCAGCATGGCACAGCAGGAAAGACGACAAAGTATGTTCATTCTATAAAAAGTAGAAAAAGAGGGAAAAATTAGTAAATAAATAAATCGCATCTGTATAAAATACCTACAGCAAAACAGATGACTGAAAAAAACACAGGATCAGTCTAGGGGGTCATCCTTTAATCCATAATATTCCATTTAAATTCAACATTTAATCCCTTGGGCCTAAGGGTCTGTAACTGATGGATCCACCAAAGTTCCCTCCTCTAAAGGATAAGTTCCCTGTCTCCACCCCTCTGGAGAGGTGGCACATGATCCAAAATCCTGAATTTGAGGTCACGCTCACGGTGGCCATAGTCAGTAAAATGCTTGGGCACAGGCAAGTCCTTTCTCTTTTTCCTAATGGTATATCGATGTTGGTACAACCTGGACTTTAAGTCCCAGGTAGTTTCACCAACATAAAATAAACTGCATGGGCATGTTAGCAAATAAACAACATAAGAACTCTCACAAGTGAGAAACTGACGAATATGGTACTTATGACCAGTTTTCGGATGTATAAAACTATCACCCTTAAGCATGTATGAACAATTAACACAACTTAGACACGGGTAGCAACCACGCCTACGTGTAGTGATATATGTTTGTTGTGTTCGTTTCAGTTGAACCTCTGATTTAACAAGCTTGTCTCTGAGATTATATGAGCGTCTGTAGGCAATACGTGGAGGAACTGTGAATTCAGGAATGTGTCCAAAGTTGCTATTGAGGATACCCCAATGTTTTTTAATAATATTGCATATAAGATCACTCTGTTCAGAATATGTAGTAATAAACGGAATACGTGCAACCATGTTTCCACGTTCCATATTACGACAATGGTCTCGTGCTTTATTAAGTTGCTGTAACCTAAAGTGTGGATAACCTCTCATCTTAAATTTGTGTAACATTTGGTCATACCTGACAGGTAACATCTCAGGGTCCTGTACAACTCTTTTGACTCTGAGGAGTTGGCTGTAAGGAAGGAAGTTTATAGTAGATCTAGGATGGCAGCTGTCATAACGTAACAGAGTGTTACAATCAGTTGGCTTAGTATAAAGGTCAGTGACTAGTTTGTTATCCCTCACCATGACAAGTGTATCCAGAAACTGAATCTGTGTAGTAGACCATGTCAGAGTGAATTTGATGTTAGGATCCAGACCATTCAAAAATTGATGAAAAGCCTGTAGAGATAATACATTAGCTGTCCAGATGAGGAAGATGTCATCTATGTATCTCCACCACCCAAGCACTTGGCTGAAGTGTTGGGATACATAGATGCATCTATCCTCTAAATCCGCCAAATAAATATTTGCATACGTGGGCGCCATGTTAGACCCCATGGCGGTCCCACGTAATTGCAAATAAATCTGTCCTAAAAAAGAAAAATAATTGTTTTTCAGAACCAAATCCAGTAATGCAATTATGAAAGATTGACAATCATCAGAGAAACCGCTGTTACGCAAACAATGTTGTATTGTGGTCAATCGAAGTATACAGATTGACCACATCAAATGAGGCCAAAATGTATTCGATAGGGAGGTCAACCCCTCTGATCTTGTCCAAGAAATCACTTGTATCTCTAATAAATGATTTAGTATTGGTCGCATAACAATGTAGAACCTTATCTAAAAGGATAGCAATGTTAGAAAAGAGAGACCCTCGACCAGAGACTATAGGACGTCCTGGTGGACATTGTAGCGATTTGTGTATTTTTGGAAGTAAATATAGTACAGGCATTTTGGGATGTCTGATAAATAAAAACGTATACAGATCCTCATCAATCAATCCACCCAATGTAGCCTGATCCAACATGTCTTTAATCTTATTACATATCTCAAGCTTGGGATCAGCTTCCAATTTCTTATACACATCTATGTCATTAAGCTGACGTTCCGCTTCAGCAATATAGGAGGTAGTATCCAAAAGTACCACTGCTCCTCCGTTATCAGCTGCTTTAATAGTTAAAGCACTATTGTTACTAAATTCCTGAAGTGCCTGGAGGTCAGCTGATAGGGTGAGTCAAAAGGGAATCTACATGTTCCTTCTTAAACTTATCAATGTCAATGTTAACAGCTTGCGTAAATTATCAAGTATCAAGTGCTGGTGTGCTGATCTGGGGAGTGAAGTCACTCCTGAGACGTAAATTGTAGTCTCCAAGAGTGAGCTGAGTCCGTGTGGCCAACGCACCAGACTCCACCCCCTTAGGTTCAGAAAACCACATTTTAAGTTTGACACTACGATAAAGACGTTGTAAGTCAATCTCTAACTGGAACCAGTCAATACCTGTAGAAGGACAAAAAGATAGTCCTTTACTAAGGACAATGAACTGTGCATCAGTCAATGTATGTGAAGAAATATTTACCACTGTGTTCTTAGCACTCTCCAATGGATTCAATTCGATTCTCCATTTATGTTGTCTCCTCCCTCCTCGTCTGGTCTGGTTTGAGTCAGTCCTGACCCTAAAAAAGGTGACTCGGTAATAGAAGACTGTTGATTATAAGCAGTATTAGTCTTGATATTAGACCCATTAGACTGTTTCTGAAGAGGGACAGAACGGAATGACTGCGTTCTCTTCTTAAGATCATCCTGCCAGTTATAGATTTTTCCTTTCTGATAATCCTCAACATCTCTCTGCCATTTTTGCCTCTTAGTTGCTTCTTGTTCAGACTTAAATTTATCAAGGTGGGTCTTACAATTAGAACGATATGTTTCCCAATCTTGTTCCGATAAAAGTTCTTTTAGTTTAGTCTTCGTAGCACAAAATCTAGACTGAACTAAAGACAATTCATGTTGCAAAAATTCCAAGTTTAAAAGGATGATATCAAAAGCATACTTATTTGAAATCCGAACAAATCTATGAGCAAAAGAAGAATCTATAGGAAACAAATTAGGCCGCAATTGTGCTTGAATACCCCTAGGAATGCGGTGTTGTTTGTAATATTCGCCCGGGGTTAAAAGATGTAATTCGGTAGAGGCAAATTTCTTTGCATCGGCTTCATAAGCCCTATAAGATATTAGATGATAGATTATATAGATAGATTATAAGATATTAGATGATAGACGGACAGATTAGATGATAGATAGACAGATAGATAGATAGATAGATAGATAGATAGAATAGGTAGGTAGATAGACAAATAGATGATATATAATAGATAGATGATATATGATAGATAGATAGATAGATAGATAGATAGAATAGGTAGGTAGATAGACAAATAGATGATATATAATAGATAGATGATAGATAGATAGATAGATAGATAGATAGATAGATAGATAGATAGAATAGGTAGGTAGATAGACAAATAGATGATATTAGATAGATAGATAGATAGATAGATAGATAGATAGATAATAGATAGATAGATTAGATAATAGATAGATCCTCAGTGTAAAAGGACCCTTAGGCCCCATTCACACGACCGTATGTATTCCGTGATCCGTATAAAAACGGAACGGAAGACATACGGAAAGTCTTCCCATTGACTTTAATGGGGCTACGGACGTGTTTTGCGGCCAAGTATAGGACATGTTTCTTTTTTTTTGCGGGAGAACTTCCGTAATATACGGATGCGGAATGCACACGGTGTGCATTCCACATTTTTTTTTTCTCCTATGGAAAAATGAATGGGTCCTTATGGTTCCGCATCTTATCCGCAAAAATATGGATAAGATACGGAAATGAACATACGGTCGTGTGAATGGGGCCTTAGATAGATACTACATATATAAGTAATAACGAGAAGCTAAACAATAGCTTGCAGTATGTGACAGATAAAAAGGTTTAGCTCCTTTTGCTTAGTGCATAAGCTTGCAGATTCTGAATTATTTCTCTTTTACCATCTGGGACACAGTGATTATAAATTGTCATATATTAGTTTCTGTTGAGCCTAGGAGTATTAGAGGTGACATTTTAATGCTGCCATTCATTGTGCTTCTGGCTGGATGCCTCCTTACACTGTAAAAGAAATTTAAGTAGCAGCCACTGTGATTTTATTTGAGCTTGAGTAGAAAGAAAGTGAAGCAAGCAGAAAGCAAGGCATAGAAGTGAGGAAAAAGACTATACTGTAGTAGATAAGAATATGTATGCCATAGAAAAAGAAACATATCTAATGAGCTTGTACCTAATATTAATGAAAGCCTCTTACAACTAATGAAATGTACAATCCTAATAACCGACCCGATCTTGTGTAAAAGGGGATATATCTGGAAGCAGGATTTAAAAATACAGTAATTAATTAGAGAAAAGGTAATTAGCCTTGTTTCATTGTAAGCACATATATCACACACATCCTTTGTGATTTGATGATTTAGTGTGAAGACTAAAGACACAAGGTAATTTTGTCTCTAGTGCTGACGCAAAGAATCATTTCATTTTATTGTCCCATTTTAACCAATCCCAAGTTTCTTCTTCCTTTAATGTGAAACGAGCAGGTTCATTATATGAAGTGCAGTAACAGATATACAGTGCCTTGAAAAAGTATTCATCTCTCTTGAGCTTTTCCATGTTTTCACATTACTTAAAATGTATTTTATTGGGATTATATGTGACAGACCAACACAAAGTAGCAAACACGTGTGAAGTGAAAAGAAAATGATACATGGTTTTCCAGAGTTTTAATAAATAAAAATCTGGAAACTGAGGCGTGCATTTGTATTCAGCCCCCCTGAGTCAATACTTTGTAAGACCACCTTTTGTTTCAATCACAGATGCAAGTCTTTTGGGGTATATCTCTACCAGCTTTGCACATCTGGAGGCTGAAATTCTTGCCCATTTGTCTTTGGAAAATAGCTTAAGCTCAGTCAGATTAGATGGCGATCATCTGTGAACAGCCATTTTCAAGTCTTGCCACAGATTCTCAATGGGATTTAGGTATAGACTTTTACTTGGCCATTCTAACACATGAATATGCTTTGGCCTAAACCATTCCATTGTAGCTCTGGCTGTATTTTAGGGTCGCTGTCTTGCTGGAAGGTAAACCTCTGCCCCATTCTAAAGTCTTTTGCAGCCTCTAACAGGTTTTCCTCCAGGATTGCCCTGTATTTAGCTCCATCCATCTTTCCACCAACTTTGTGCAGCTTCCCAGTCCCTGCTGAAGATAGGTATCCCCACAGCATGATGCTGCCACCACCATGTTTCACGGTGGGGATGGTGTATTCAGGGTGATGTGCAGTGTCAGCAAACTATTCAACTTTGGTCTCTTCTGACTAGAGCACTTTCTTCTACATGTTTTCTGTGTCCCATACATGGCTTATGGCAAAGCACTTCTTATGGCTTGCTATAAAAAGTGGCTTTCTTCTTGCCACTCTTCCATAAAGACTAGATTTGTGGAGTACACAACTAATAGTTGTTCTGTGAACAGATTCTTCCATCTGAGTTGTGGATCTATGCAGCTCCTCCACAGTGACCAGGGGCCTTTTGGGACGGCCATTTCTTTATAGGTTTGCAGTTGTGCCATGATGGATTGAACAGTGCTCTGTGAGATGTTCAGAGCTTTTTATTTTTTATAACTTGGCCCTATTTTACACTTCTTCAAAACTTTATCCTTGACCTGTCTGGTGTGTTCCTTGGTTTTCATAATGCTGTTCGATCACTAATGTTCATTAACCCCTTCAAGCGACAGCCAGTTTGGACCAAATGCCGGAGCCCCATTTTTCAAATCTGACATGTGTCACTTTATGTGGTAATAACTTTGGAACGCTTTTACTTATCCAGGCCATTCTGAGATTGTTTTCTCGTCACATATTGTACTTCAAGCCAGTGGTAAATTTGAGTCAAAATATTTCATTCTTATTTATAAAAAAAATACCAAATTTACAAAAAAATTAGAAAAATTTGCAAATTTCCAAATGTCAATTTCTCTACTTTTAAAATACATAGTAATACCTCCAAAAATAGTTATTACTTTACATTCCCTATGTGTCTACTTCAGGTTTAGATCATTTTGAAAATTACATTTTATTTTTTTGGGACGTTAGAAGGCTTAGAAATTTAGAAGCAAATCCTGAAATTTTTCACAAAATTTCCAAAACCCACTTTTTAAGAACCAGTTCAGGTCTGAAGTCACTTTGTGAGGCTTCCATCATAGAAACCACCCAAAAATGACCCCATTTTAGAAACTACACCCCTCAAGGTATTCAAAACTGATTTTACAAACATTATTAACCCTTTAGGTGTTCCACAAGAATTAAAGGAAAATGTAGCCAAAATTTCCGAATTTCACTTTTTTGGCAGATTTTCCATTTAAATAATTTTATTCCGAGAATAAAGCAAAGGTTAACTGCCAAACAAAACTCAATAATTATTACCCTGATTCTGTAGTTTACAGAAATGCCCCATTTGTGATCATAAACTGCTCTACAGGTACACGGCAGGGCGCAGAAGGAAAGGAACGCCAGGGCAGATTTAACTGGAAAAATTTTAAGTTGCCATGTCACATTTAATGCACCCCTAGAGTAGGAAACTCCAAAAAACTGACCCCATTTTGGAAACTACGGGATAAGTTAGCAGTTTTGTTAGTACTATTTTAGGGTACATACGATTTTGGGTAGCTTTATATTACACTTTTTGTGAGGCAAGGTAACAAAAACTAGCAGTTTTGGCATTGTTTTTATTATTTGTTATTTACAACATTCATCTGACAGGTTAGATCGTGTGATATTTTTATAGAGCAGGTCGTTACGGACGTGGCAATATCTAATATGTATACTTTTTTTATTTATTTATTTAAAGGGAACCTGTCACCTCCTGTAGGGAAAAAAAACTGTTAGCAGTACCTTAATCTGGTGGCCAGGGTGACGCTAAAGAAGGTCTTGATAAGGAGAAGAGATTCCTGTAAATAGAAGAAATTGATGTTTTAATCCTGTTCAGAACGCTGACTTGACTCGGCTTGAAGTCAAGGGGGCAGCGGCTAGCCAAGAAAACCACTCCCCCTGGTCAACTTGAATGACAGTTGCCGTTGGGCCGGGGATCGCGCAATTCTCGCGCATGCGCGGTGCGCAATTTCTCCCTGCGCGATCCCGGCCCCGGCTCTTCACTTCTGCGGCGCTTTTGTCCCTACAGCGCATGCGCCGCAGAAGCAAGCGAGCGCGCGGGGACGGCGGGCGGGCGCGCTCTGGCAAGCGCGCTCGCTTGCTTCTGCAGCGCATGCGCTGTAGGGACAAAAGCGCCGCAGAAGTGAAGAGCCGGGGCCGGGATCGCGCAGGGAGAAATTGCGCACCGCGCATGCGCGAGAATTGCGCGATCCCCGGCCCAACGGCAACTGTCATTCAAGTTGACCAGGGGGAGTGGTTTTCTTGGCTAGCCGCTGCCCCCTTGACTTCAAGCCGAGTCAAGTCAGCGTTCTGAACAGGATTAAAACATCAATTTCTTCTATTTACAGGAATCTCTTCTCCTTATCAAGACCTTCTTTAGCGTCACCCTGGCCACCAGATTAAGGTACTGCTAACAGTTTTTTTTCCCTACAGGAGGTGACAGGTTCCCTTTAAGTTTTACACAATATTTTTGAAGCACAAAAAAGAATCATGTTTTAGTGTCTCCATAGTCAGAGAGCTGTAGTTTTTTTTATTTTTTGGACGATTGTCTCAGGCAGGGGCTCATTTTTTGTGGGACGAGATGACGGTTTGATTGGTACTATTTTTGGGGGCATATGCTTTTTTGATCGCTTGGTATTAAATTTTTTGTGATGAAATGTGATAAAAAATGGCTTTTTTTAGACAGTTTTTATTTTTTATTTTTTATGGTGTTCACCTGAGGGGAGAGATCATGTGATATTTTTGTAGAGCAGGTTGTTACGGAAGTGGCGATACCTAACATGTATACTTATTTTTATTTATTTAAGTTTTACACAATAATATCATTTTTGAAACAAAAAAAATCATGTTTTAATATCTTCATAGTCAGAGAGCTGTAGTTTTTTTTTATTTTTTTGGTGATTGTCTCGGGTAGGGGCTAATTTTTTGCGGGACGAGATGACGGTTTGAATGGTACCATTTTGGGGTAAATACGCCTTTTTGATCGCCTGCTATTACACTTTTTGTGTGGCAAGGTGACAGAAAATGGCTGCTTTGGTATAGCTTTTTTTTTAAAAAAAATTTTTTGCGTACACCTGGAGGGGTGGACCATGTGATGCTTTTATAGAGCCGGTCGAAATGGATGCGGCGATACCTAATATGTGTACTTTTTCTTTTTTTTTTTTTTACTTTTTTTACTTCATTTGGGGAAAAAGGGCACTTTTTAAACTTTTTTTTAAACTTTATTTTTTTTACTTTTTTACACTTTTTTTTTACTTTTTACACTTTTTTTTAACTTTTTACATTTTTTTTTAATTTATCAAGACCTATTTGGATCTTGAAGATCCAGTGGGCTTGATGGCTATACAGTGCATTGCAATAGTCATCTATTGCAATGCACTGTTTCAGTGTTACACTAAGGCTGATAAGACCCTGCGGGTCTAATCAGCCTTAGGTACATGGCACCCAGGACGCTTTGGTAAAGCGTCCGGTTGCCATGGTAACCATTGGGCCGCTGCCATTGCAGCAGCGGCGGCCCGATGGAAGAGAGAGGGAGCTCCCTCCCTCTTAACCCCATGGATGCTGCGGGCGGCTACTGACCGCAGCATCTATGGGGTTAAACAGCTGAAATCGGTGCCAGCACCGATTTCAGCTCTAGCAGCAGAGTGTGAACTGTAATTACAGCTCACACTCTCTGCTGATGGCAACGGCTCCGATCCTGAGCCGCTGCCATCATATAACACAGCACAGCAGGAGGGGGCAACGGAGGCACGAGGGGGGCACTACAGGGGGGGGGCACTACAAGGGGGGCACAGACATGTTACCTGGTTTCAGGCTGCGATCTCCAGAGTGGAGATCGCAGCCTGAAACCGGCATTTTAGCACTGAAGCGCTCCGATTGGTTAGTCTGCAGAGACTAACCAATCGGAGAGCTTGCTGGCTAGGGACCACTCTGATTGGTCCCTTGCCGGCTTCCTCGAGGTCTCTGCTCTCCGGGAGAGCGGAGACTCCGGGGCTGTGACACTTTATAGTGTCACAGTCCCGGTAAGCAGTTTGGACGTAACTGCATGTCCAAATGCTGCAACTTACTTGCACTTTGGACGTACAGTTACGTCCAAATGCGCCAAGGGGTTAACATAGGCCTTCACAGAACAGCTGTAGTTATACTGAGACTAAATTACACACAGGTAGACTATTTACTAATTAGGTGACTTCTTGGTCACACTGGATTTTATTTAGGGGTATCAGAGTAAAGGAGTGCTGAAACAAATGCACACAACACAGATTTTATTTATTAAAGATTTTGAAAACCACATATCATTTTTTTCTCTTCACACATACTTGCCACTTTGTGTTGGTCTATTAACATACAATCCCAATAAAATACATTTCAGATTGTTGGTGTTCAATTACTGGCAGTTACTTTTTCAAGGCACTGTATGTACCATTCAGTGAACACATTCAATTAGATAATTAATTTGTAACTTTCCATTATCAAGTATCCATATCTTTGAATATGAGATTCCATAGGTGTAATTGTTTGCAGATGCTTTATATTTCACGGTTATGTGACATTTCTCAGGTAGCCTCATGATCTGTAAGTCTTGATATTGTAATCATTACTATTTATTTAATGTAATAAATCATTAAAACGTGGAAAAAGAACCTAAGACATAATTACAAGGACATGGAATAGAATAGATGATGTATATGTCACGGGGGAGACAAGGGAAGGTGTGCCCTGTACTTGAAACCCCCCTTCTTTCCCTACCTACTTGCCTCAAACGGCCCTAGGCGGCCGCGGACAACCACGAAGACGTTCCCTATACTGGGTAAGTGCAGAGGGAGGGAAAGGGAACACAGGGAGAGACAAAACACAGACGGAACAAACACAATGATAGAGTAGTCAGCAAGCCGGGTCAAACACAGGAGATAGCGTAAATACCAGGGGTCAAGAGAAGAGAGGTCCAAGTCCAAGTCCAAAGTCAGAGTCCAAATAGCAAATCCAAAACACAAGGTCGCACAAGCACTGATCAAAAGTATAAACTAATCACAGGCATCTGAGTGAGGCAGTTGCCATCTTTAAATAGCCCACCCAGGATCATGTGATGTGGCCAGCATCACATGACCTGAGGCGGAGCAAGCTGTCCAAACAATATGCAAAGTAGCCATGTGGTGTGATCAGCACCACATGGCTAAACCCAAACAGAGAATTAACTCATGAAGTGCTGGCTGACAAGACCAGCACTTCAATTCCCTATTGCTCGTCTCTAGGGGGCGGAGAGGTCCGGCGATGTCGTGCAGAGGGAGCGCGACGCCGACCTCGCGTGACAGTACCCCCCCCTTCACGAGGGGCCACCGGACCCTTACCAGCGGGAGCAGGCTTATCGGGATGCTGCAGATGGAACTTTTGGATGAGCGAGTCTGCATGCATCCTGGTCAACGGTACCCAAGACCTGTCCTCAGGACCGAACCCCTTCCAATGTACGAGGTACTGGAAGGAATTCCGGACCCTTCTCACATCCACAATTCTGGCAATCTCATGCTCCATTTGTCCTGCTACCTCAACCAGAGGAGGAGACTGTTCCTCAGGACCAACGGGAGCAACATAACGTTTGAGCAAAGACACATGAAAAACATTATGAACACGAAGGGAGTCGGGTAAACATAACCTAAAAGAAACTGGATTGATCACCTTGGTGATCCTGTAAGGACCAATGAAGCGAGGTGCAAACTTGTAGGATGGTACCCTCATGTTGAGATTTTTAGTCGATAACCATACCTTATCCCCAACCTTAAAATTCACACCCTTAGAACGTTTTCTATCAGCCTTAGCTTTTTGAACTCCTTGGGCCTTTTCCAGGTTCGACTGAACCTGTGCCCAAACTGTGCACAGTTCTTGAGAAAAATCATTGACCTCTGGGACAACCGACGCAGATGGGGAACAGGAGCCAAAACGTGGATGAAAACCCATATTGCAGAAAAACGGCGACATCCCAGAGGATGAATTAACACGATTATTAATTGCAAATTCAGCCAGAGACAGGAATCTGGCCCACACATGTTGGTTATCAGAAACATAACATCTGAGATATTGCTCAACGGATTGGTTAAGACGTTCAGTCTGACCATTGGTCTCCGGATGAAAGGCTGATGAAAAGGACAAAGAGATACCAATCTTATTACAGAACGCCCTCCAGAACCTAGACACAAACTGTACTCCCCTATCAGAAACGATATTCTCAGGAACACCATGCAGTTTGACAATATTATCCATGAACACGGACGCCAAGACCTTTGCAGAGGGTAATTTACACAAAGGAATAAAATGACACATTTTGCTGAATCTGTCAACCACCACAAATATCACGGTTTTACCCTCAGAGCACGGCAAGTCCGTGATAAAGTCCATGGACAGATGTGACCAAGGTCTACTAGGTATGGGTAAAGGATGTAACTCACCCATAGGTCGTGTCTTGGTATTCTTGGACCTGGCACAAGTGTTACACGCAGTTACAAAAGCCTGAACATCTCTGGAGATTGACGGCCACCAATACTGCCTAGAGACCAACTCCTTGGTGGCATTGATGCCAGGATGTCCACACAAAACAGAATTATGGCACTCACCCAGCAGTTGCAATCGCAAATGAGCCGGCACAAACAATTTGTCATTGGGGGTACCAATGGGAGCAAGATGTTGTCCTGCCGAGATTTCAGAAGCGAGGTCAGATGAGGTAGCGGCCACGATGATATCAGCTGGCAGGATGGGCTCAGGAGGGACGTCAGGAGGCTGATACGCCTTGAAACTTCGGGATAAGGCATCGGCCTTAACGTTCTTGCTCCCGGGTCTGAAGGTAACACAAAAATCAAAACGAGTAAAGAATAAAGCCCACCTCGCCTGTCTAGGATTCAATCGCTTAGCCGATTCTAAAAACATTAAATTCTTATGATCTGTGAGGACCGTAATGCGGTGAACTGCCCCTTCTAAAAAATGACGCCATTCCTCAAATGCCCACTTGATTGCAAGTAACTCCCTATTACCAATGTCATAATTCCTCTCGGCAGGAGAGAACTTGCGGGAGAAGAAGGCGCATGGCATAAGATTAGTTAAGGTGGAAGACCCCTGGGACAGTACAGCCCCCACACCATCCTCAGATGCATCCACCTCAACTACAAAAGGCTTACTTTGATCAGGCTGGACCAACACAGGAGCATTAATAAAACACTGCTTTAACCTTTCAAAGGCCTCAATAGCTGCAGGGGGCCAATTGACCAGATCAGCCCCCTTGCGAGTCAAATCCGTAATGGGTTTGGCTACCACAGAAAAATTTTTGACAAATTTACGATAAAAATTAGCAAACCCCAGAAATCGCTGGAGCGCCTTCAAAGAGGAAGGTCGCACCCAATCCACAATGGCCTGTACTTTAACTGGGTCCATTTTGAAAGAAAAAGGGGTGAGAATGTATCCCAAAAAGGCCACTTCCTGAACACCAAAGGTACACTTCTCCCCTTTAACGAACAACTTGTTTTCACGCAACACCTCCAGCACTTGCCTGGTGTGAGATACGTGACTTTCCCAGTCTGCAGAAAAAATCAGGATGTCATCAATATAGACAATTACAAATTTCCCAATAAATGGTCTAAAAATGTCATTGACAAAGTTTTGGAAAATTGCCGGAGCGTTACTTAACCCAAAAGGCATTACCAAGTACTCATAATGACCTTCCGGGGTATTAAAAGCAGTTTTCCATTCGTCCCCCTCACGAATCCTGATTAGGTTGTATGCCCCCTTCAAATCCAGCTTGGTGAACCAACAGGCCCCCTGGACCTGATTCAGCAAGTCAGGAATAAGGGGCAACGGGTATCTGTTTTTAACAGTGATTTTATTGAGCTCCCTGTAATCGATACAGGGCCTCAATCCTCCATCCTTTTTACCAACAAAGAAAAAACCTGCCCCCATGGGAGAAACTGAAGGCCGGATGTGACCCTTGGCCAGACTCTCCTTGAGATAATCCCTCATGGACTGACGTTCAGGAGTAGAGAGATTATAAATGCGACCTTTGGGATATTTGGATCCCTCAATAAGGTCGATGGCGCAATCATATTGCCGGTGAGGAGGGAGGAACTCAGTCTCGGACATGGAAAAAACGTCCGAAAAATCGCCGATATACTTGGGCAAGGAAAGAGACTCAGTGGTACCTCCAAACAGCAATACTGATTTACAACATTTGTTACAATTCATTCCCCATTTTTCCAATTCACCTACCGACCAGTTGATCACAGGGTTGTGGTCCTGTAACCATGGCAGACCTAAAACAAGGTCGGCAGGTAAATCCTTTAATACAAGGAAGGAACAAGTCTCGGTATGGGTAATTCCTACAGTTAATACAACCTCAGGAGTACAAAACTCCACTCTCCCATTATTCAATGGAGTGGAATCCAGTGCGATAATTTCAATCACCTTCCTTAAAGGAACTAGCGGAATCCCCACAGATTGTATAAAATCAAAATCAATAAAATTAATGGCAGAACCAGAATCAACAAAAGCCTTACCGGACCCCCTGAGTTGGTTGTACGCAATGGAGATAGGTAATAATACTTTCCTCCTTACCACCGCTGGGGTTACCTTACTTCCGGCAGAAAGCTCTCTAGAGGGCAGAAGTTTCGGGCATTGCTGGAGCCAGTGGTTCGTCTCACCGCAGTAGAAACAGGTTCCATTCAAGCGTCTCTGATCTCTCAAAGTTCCTCCCCACTGTATGGACTCCTCCGGGACCCTGGTAGAAGGTGGACTCAGAAGAGGGGATTCAGGCAGGACGACACCCTGAGGAGTATCTGAACGTTCCCTCCGTCTCTCCCTCACTCGACGATCCAGTTTAATGGCTAGTGTCATGGCCGCCTCTAGGGTGTCAGGAGTAGGGTAACTGACAAGTAAGTCCTTAAGATGGTCAGACAGCCCCACCCTAAACTGGCTTCTCAAAGCAGGGTCATTCCATCCAGAGGAAACACACCACTTTCTAAACTCAGCACAGTAATCCTCTACTGGACGGTTACCCTGCCGAATGTCTCTGAGCTGAGTCTCAGCTACAGAAGTCAAGTCAGGCTCCTCATATAATAGGCCTAAGGCCTGAAAAAATGCTTCCACAGACTGCAAGCTTGGGGAGTCAGGCGGTAAAGAAAAGGCCCATTCCTGCGGATCACCTTGCAGCAAGGAAATAATTATTCCTACCCGCTGCTGCTCGGCACCCGAGGAGTGAGGACGTAAGCGAAAATACAATTTTACGCTCTCCTTAAAGGAACGGAAAGTTTTCCGGTTCCCCAAAAACCGATCCGGCAATTTAACATGAGGTTCCACAACGGGGTTAGATGTGGAGGGAGCCGCTACTAGTGCAGGTTGTAGCTGCTCCTGATGTAGGAGCCTCTCGGCCAGGTCCTGGATCATCTGCGCCATACCCTGAACCTGGTCCGTGAGCACCCGCAATTGCTCCATATGATACGGCCTGTGATTCTGTCACGGGGGAGACAAGGGAAGGTGTGCCCTGTACTTGAAACCCCCCTTCTTTCCCTACCTACTTGCCTCAAACGGCCCTAGGCGGCCGCGGACAACCACGAAGACGTTCCCTATACTGGGTAAGTGCAGAGGGAGGGAAAGGGAACACAGGGAGAGACAAAACACAGACGGAACAAACACAATGATAGAGTAGTCAGCAAGCCGGGTCAAACACAGGAGATAGCGTAAATACCAGGGGTCAAGAGAAGAGAGGTCCAAGTCCAAGTCCAAAGTCAGAGTCCAAATAGCAAATCCAAAACACAAGGTCGCACAAGCACTGATCAAAAGTATAAACTAATCACAGGCATCTGAGTGAGGCAGTTGCCATCTTTAAATAGCCCACCCAGGATCATGTGATGTGGCCAGCATCACATGACCTGAGGCGGAGCAAGCTGTCCAAACAATATGCAAAGTAGCCATGTGGTGTGATCAGCACCACATGGCTAAACCCAAACAGAGAATTAACTCATGAAGTGCTGGCTGACAAGACCAGCACTTCAATTCCCTATTGCTCGTCTCTAGGGGGGCGGAGAGGTCCGGCGATGTCGTGCAGAGGGAGCGCGACGCCGACCTCGCGTGACAGTATAGGTATTTGGAGTATTTGGAAAAGTCCTCAAATTCAGTTATGCTTTTAGTCTGTGTGTGGGCAACCCCAGTATTCTACTCCTGCCTTATGAAACTCACATAGGTATAGGAAGCTGACATGTGGTGGTTGGAGTTGGTGTTCTGATACTCTACAACTGCTTTACTAGTCCATGTGATTGTCTATGATATGAGCAAACAGAATAATCCTGAAGGAAAATCAGGGGTAGACTGACCATTGGGGCATTAGTGAAATGCTGTTGTATGCAAAGCCAAATGGGTCCACAGGCTTTGTCAATATGTGCACTCCAAATTGAAGTGCAGGATGCAAACACAATTCATAAGTCTACAGAAGCGCAAGTTATTAACCATGTCATGAGGAGAAACAGCTGGAGCAACTATACGGTGTGATGACATCACCAAAAACTGTTATATCTAAGTTTTCTTGATATTCATGAGTGTGATGTTCTATTCTACTCTTTAACCCCTTAATAATCACCCATATATCTATCTTTTCTTATTCTAGACTTCCACTCTTTTACGACAACCTAGTCTTGTGTTGCACGGATGTCTTGTATTTAGAAGAGCAGGCTCCTGCTGTAATAGCTGCTGTAATAGGGATCTGAAAAAACTCTGATCCCAAATATTTAACTCCTTAAATGCAGTCTTCAGAGGGAGGGAGCTCACTCTGTCATCACCCAAACCCCCCATGCGATTTCATCATTGGGTGCAGGGGCAGATTGGGAACTTAAAGTGGCACTAGAAAAAAACCTAAAAGAGGCCCCATGCTGTAGGCAGGTGCAAGGCGGGGCTACACAAGTACGTGAGGACAACACAAGTAGATGAGACCAGCAATACCATAGTTTAGCACAAAATACCAACCCAGCAGAACCAAATATCACAGTGCAGCAGAAGATACTGCCACTCCGGCTTCAGTATTCTACTGTATCACAGTCCTGAGGATGACAATACAGTTGAATTCAAGATTGCACCTGCAGCTGCCAGACAAGTGCGCAAGTACCTGATGCACCTAGCATTAATTACTACTGACTGAAAGTATGATATAATTATGAATCCAACTGGCAGCCATGAGGAGGACCGTGGCCTGTGGAAGTTGGGAACCTAACAATGGCCTGCAGATCTGCCACATACAAAAGTCTATAGGGCAGGGCCTAACAGGCTGTATATCAGTGTAAAATGGCAAGCATAATACACTGAACTACAAGTTGTACAGTGTATTATGTGAATTTAAATCCCCATGAAGTACAAAAAAAATTGGAAAAATTTCCAAAAAAGTGCAAGTAATATAGAAAGTCCAAATTTAAAAGAATCCACTTTCTTCTTGCAAAATTTTTTTTTTAAATTAAAAAAATTTTTTTTTGAAACTTTGCAACTATAATGACTGAAACTACCAAACAAGATAAATGGTAGGAAAAGAACAATCCTAGAATTGCTGTTGTTTGTTTTACTGCCTCCCAAGAAACAGAATAAAAGCAATGAAAAGGCATATAAACCCCCCAAATGGTATCACTAATGAAAACTTGTCCCACAAAGATTAAGCCCTGAAACTAAAAATGACCCTCAGAATATGATTATAAGTAGAGATCCGCAGCACTCCAATCAGTTGCATTACATTTTGGTGTTTTATTTGAAAAGCATGTTACAGCATGGCGACGTTTCGGCTCACATGAAAAAAGTAATGTTGTCATTTAAAAAAATACATAAATTGTCCTGCAAAAAACAAGCACTCGGTATTGACATACAAATAAAAAATTATGGCTCTTAGAATGTGACAATGAGATAAAAATTGCTTGGTCATTGGGGTCCAATATAGGCTGATCCCTAGGGGATTCATTTGAAGCCAAGTGACAACCAGAATGGCTGACATTGCTGTTTCCACTGCATTTGTCTTTTTGCTTAGCCAGACTCCTGAGTGACGAATCTGCCTTTTTTGCAATGATATATATCACACTTTGACGGATTTGATGGAGTCTGGAAATCGGGGTGCTACATATATTCTATAATTAAAGGTACTCAATCTACTAGTAATCATAACTTCACATTAAAAAGTAATCAGTTCAATACATTGACATTTTTTGTATAGCTTGAGAAATGTTATTCTGGAATGTCTCAGCCAACTATGAGAAAAACTCAAAGCAGGGATATCATGACCACAAGTCTCTGAATTTTACCAAATATCAACGAGTTGTGCTCCGTAAAACATGTTTTAACTAAAATCACAAAACTAAATGATAATGTCTAGACGATATTATAATAATCTCTAATATTAAGAAGTCATGTTGGGCAATTTTTAAATAGAAGTGGCTTAAATCCCTGCATGAGCGGTTTAGAAATAGATTTTCCATTAGTTAAGGAACTAAAAGGCACATGGAAATAGGACAGCTGGTCCAGAAATGATTGACACTCAGTCATCAGACCCAGGAGATTTACAGACGGCCAATTTTCTGCCTGACCGGCGATTTATTGTATCCCTCCAATTACGTCAAGTAAAATGTGCTCCAAAACTGCCACCAAATGGGACCTTGTCTATACTGTAATCATAGACAGCTCAATAAATATTTCCTCAAGAATCCAATATGGACTATACGTAATAACGTGTACTCTGAAATTAATGTCCTCGCTGTGCCGACCACAGCTCACATACGTTAGTGTTAAATCGTTAATCGCTTTAAATTGGAGTGTGCTTAGCAATGCTCCCGATATTCTGTTACAGATGATGTTCCCTTATAGAAGGGAACATTAGGTGTCATCCCCTTCAAGAGCATCTGCTGGTGATTTGATTGATTCATATCATGCAGAACCTTGCAGCTGGTTTTGGAAAAATGAAATGTTTTTCCAGTACATCCCTTTTTACAGATAGGAATTACAGATGTTAGTCATTACACGTGAACACCACCACTTGCTTGGCAATAGTATGAATGGCTTTTCTTTCTTAGGAAATACCAAGGGCAATAATTAACTGTGACCTTGATAAATAAACTTGGCCTACATCTATGTAACCTTAAAACATCACCGAAACAAAAATATGCTATCTGTCTGTGATGACATGAACCATCTGTGCTGACTGAACAGACTATTGCAATTCAACATGGTTCATTGCAGGTCATTCAAAATCAAGACTGATATTTCCCAAATTAGTTCATTTTACATTATTAAAGGGGTTGTCTGCTATGAACAACAATAGATACAGCTATAGTCTTCATTTACGTAGTGAACATAAATAAGGCTATGCTCTCCTCTTTGTCAGAGCCCCCATTGCAGATTCCATGGAGAACTAATCTTCCCATCAAAATGTCAGCCTGTTGGAATTTCAGCTTATGAGTCAGTGGGATTTCTGTTGGCTGTTGGTGCTGTTCATGCAGTTGTGATACTTCAAATGACCTCTACTTTAACCCGATCTACCCCAGAGGTTTTTTTGCCTTTGCATTTTCGTTTTGCACTCCCTGTTTTCCCAGAGCCATATTTTTTTTTATTTTTCCATTCACATAGCCATATGAGGGTTTGTTTTTTGTTGCACACATTGTACTTTTCAACACCACCATTTAATATTGCATAGGATATAGTGGGCAAAAAATTCCAAAGGTGGAATTGGAAAGAAAATGCAATTTTGCCAGTTTTACAGGGTTTTTGTACCGTGTTCATTATACAGTAAAACTGACTTGTGATCTTCAATCTCTAGGTCAGTATGAATCTGGCGATACCACATTTGTATTGTTTTTCTTGGGTTGTGATAAAATGAAAAAATGTATGTGTCTTTTCTGCTGCAGCTCAGGAGGCGTGTCTTATCTTTCCCTATCACAGCTCAGGGGGCGTGTCTCAGTTCTCCCTATCACAGCTAAGGAGGTAGTTGAAGGATGAAACTGAGCATGTGCGGCCTTCTCAGTGAGAAGGACAAAGAAATAAGGAAAAGAACCACAGCAGGTGGTGCTATATAGATAGATTATTCATTGAATAACTGGGTGGCTATGCTAAATTTTTAATTATTAATTATATGCAATTACAAAAGTATTCAAATCCAGATGCTGGTTTTAAACCTTTAGATTATTTTTTGTGAGACAACCCGTTTAATGGATTGTCACCATGCCCCATACACATTAGATCATTGGCCAACCCTAGCCGAATTGGGGTGTTCTTCCATTATTAAAGGTAAATTCAAGTAAAAAACATAGTTTACCATGAGAGACCTCAGCTGTGATAATATCTGATTCACATATCAGGCAGAATGTATATGGTCCATTGCATAGCAGCAATCTAAGAATACACTGTGTGACAACTGTGAATCTGCATATGTGTATTCTATTGTCACGGAATTTACTTCAGACTGCTTCCTGTTGATGTAGGGTTATTGTCGACCAGTCCTTTCTTTTCCTCCCAGCAGTGGGGGTTGAAGTTTCCTCACTGCCTGTGATGTGCATGCTGCTGCACAGGACACAGTGTGCAGCCTCTCCTGTGACTTGGACCTGCATCTGTGACTTTCCACATTCCTGCTGACAATTTGATATACTTTCTGCTTTATGAGATCTGGCTACCTCTGCCTAAGAAGAAATCATCATGGGATATGAAATTTCCAGAGCAATTTCCTTCAGACTGTGATTTCTACAGTAAAAATTGCTGAAATAAACAGGATTATTTTAGTTTAAAAAGGAGATTAGAGGTGGCATGGGAGAGAATAATGGGTTGAGGTTAGGTTGTGGTAGGTAACATCTCATTTATGTGCTGGAGCAACTAAAGAGTATGGCCCTGATTTGTCACGCCAGCTCTGCAGGTCCCAGTTCTCCTTACCTCTACATCTGTTTTGATGCTGGTCATATGACCACTGCAGGTAATGACAGTGGATGACACGTCACTGCTAGGGACTGTGTCAAAGTGGATGTTGACATGGGGAGACCTGGAACCTGCAGAGCTGCCATTGCAGCTATGTAGCCAGAAGGCAGCGGCAGGGATCAGGTAAGTATAATAACCACAGAAGGTCCAGCCATGCAGGGGATCTATAGAAACCGTCCCTAGGAGTGATAACTGGCTCCCAACTGTAGGTTGTGGGTCCATCATGGGTAAGTTGCTAGCTGTTGTTTTCACATCCCTTTCCCCCTTGGTATAGGAGTACAGTATATTCGCAGTCGGGGTCACAGGTAACATCCCACATAGGTGTGGCTCCTGGAGTCAGAGTTTAGGAAATTTGGCACTAATATTGTTTGGTGCAGTAAAACAGTCACGTTTACTGACCAATTTGCAACTTAAAAATGGGTTCTTTTGTGATAGCAACCAACTGGCTTCCATGGGTTCTTTTGTGATAGCAACCATCTCTTTTAGAGGGGCACTGTCCATGAACATCATACAGTCCAACTTGTAAGACAGCAGTGATGGTTTTCATGTGGCACAGATGCAAAATGTGTGAGTTTTTTCCCTTCTTTAGGGGTATTTAGAGGCAGGGCCAGACTGGCCCACCAGAGTACCAGAGGATTCTCTAGTGGACCCAAGCTCTTAGCTCTGACAATAATGGAGCCTTAACAAAACAGGGCCCTTAAGGTCCTGTATGCACAGGAAAGGAAGGTCTAAATCTAGATTCTCTTCAGGCTAGCAGCTCAGGAGAGGCCTGTCCTTTTACAGGGAGTGTGTCCTTTCTCAGGTGGCCTGTCCTTTCTGCTACAGATGTCTCCCTGTAACCATCACAGCTTCTAGAAAAAGAAAGGGCTGGTGGCAGTAGAAGGACAGAACTGAGCATGTGTGTCCACTTCTGCAAGGTGGACAGAGAAATAAGGAAAAGAAAAACAAGGAAAAGAAAAACAGCAGATGGCATCACATTAAACCATATTTGATGCATACATTTGTACACACTCAGTGCGCATATGAGCACTCACTAGATTCAGCTATACATATTTGCAATGCAATGGCAACATAATGGACAGATGGTAACAACTCATTTGAAAAAAAAAAGAGAGACATCTGTCATAGTCCTGCCTCCTAAATTGTGCTGCCCTAGGCACATGCCCTCTGGTGACTAGTGACAAATGTGTCATTGGTATGTAGAGTCCTATAAGACCTGCTTATATGCTAGGCTCTCTCAGCCACCGGTTCAGTCATTGTATGGTTTGCGTTGCCACCAAAGATTCTGTTTTTTTTGCTGTGCCACAGCCTAGACATTGAATAATTGGTTGGCAGATATCTTGAATAGAAAAGTTGTCTGAAAGTTTCTGTGATAAATAATTACATTGGAGTTTCCTTTAAATAATTTAGTTATATTTTATTTCTGGAACACTCATGTCTCACAGCCCGAGGTAATTTTAGTCTAAGTTTACTGGGTATTTGTTGATTCTATACAGAATCCTTTCATTCTGTGCGTCATGAAAGATTTCGATTTTCCTTACATAATTCTGTAATAAGATGAGAATACGCGAGGGAATAACTCAGTTTTAGTGCATATGAAATGCAGTAGTTCTTGTAATGAACTGCATAGTCTCTGTGTCCCTTTGTCTTTATCTCACTATTGCCTTTCTTCCAGGTCCTCCTCTGAGGTTGATGGATGGAGAAACAAAGAAAGAGGGGCGTGTGGAGATTTATCTCAATGGCCAGTGGGGGACAATCTGTGATGATGGATGGACCGATAAGGATGCGTCTGTTGTGTGTCGGCAACTTGGCTACAAGTAAGTCCAGTACAGAAAATGGAGTACTTCCTTGACAGACAATATATTTCCAGATGGCAGCAGGAGGTTTTCATGTTTCTAGAATTTGTACAGTAATAATCATAAATTACTATACATGTGGAAATAGATTTGTAGAAACCAGTGTCAATACAACTGAAACCTTAAAATGCCATAGCTTAAAGAGAATGTGTCATCAGAAAATGACCTATTGTTTAAATCATGTTTTTATGGCTAACATATTTTTAAAGAATTTTTGATTATTTTTAATTTTCCATAAACTAAACTAAAACTAAAACCATAAAATCCTACAGTTTTCGCACTGGCCACTAAGCTTAATAATAGGTGCTGCTTCTTGGTCTATACCATGGTAATCAGATCCGACAAGTACACCGTCAGACTAGGTAAATAACAAATAGTGGTGTATGATCATAGAGGTCCACAGAGAAGCCACTAAAACTTAACTTTTAATTAAATACATAAAATGTGGTGGACAATACACATTAAACACAACACAGAAGAACAGGGGCGGACACAGACAGCAGAGGGCCCCTGTGCAAAAAATGTGCCTGTCCACCCCCCCTCCTCAAACCACACATACAGACGGAAACATAATCCTGGAAGACCAAGGAGCATATAAGGACCAGGAACACAACGCTGGCCCAGGAAGCAACATTTAATAAGTACAGTACCAATGAAAAAGGGGGAAAATGAATAAAAAATAGATACAGTGACCCCTTTAAAGCTACACAGTGCTTTTGGTCAATAATGTGTCAAGCAACCAAGGATCACAGCAGCACAATGCCGCGATGCAGTGAGTTCAAAAGAATGGGGTCGCATTGTGACCTTGAAGTTTCTTAAAATCACAATCAAAAAGTTGCAAGAAATTCAGGAAGTTGGATTTTTTGTGACCTTCAGGTCGCAGCCCTCTTTACTTTTACTAGTTGTGCTGTAGTGTAGTGTCACTGCAGCCTTTAGCTGCACAATGTGTGTTGCAGCCACAGCCACCTTGTGGTGCAAGCCTAAGGGCCCATTTAGACGGTCGTGCTTTACAGTTCACAAATTGCGGATCCACAAAACACGGAGACTAGCCGTGTGCAATAGGAAATGTTCTATTGTTGCAGTTGCGGGGCTGCGGAACCCGTTGAAATGAATGGGCCCACACCCATTCTGCAAAATTGCGGAACAGATGCGGACTCCTTCATAAGGCCGTCTGAATGAGCCTTAACACACATACTGGACTTTCATACATGCAACCGCTCTTTTTCACACATGCAGACACTCTCACACACACACACTGTCACATATGCAGACACTCTCACACACTGTCACATATGCAGACACACTCACATACACACACACTGTCAAATATGCAGAAACTTACATACACACACTGTCACATATGCAGACACACTCACATATACACACTGTCACATATGCAGACACTCTCACACACACAGACTGTCACATATGCAGACACTCTCACACACACACACACTGTCACATATGCAGACACTCTCTCTCTCTCACACACACACACACACACACACACACACTGTCACATATGCAGACACTGTCACATACACACACACTGTCACATATGCAGACACTCGCACATACAAACACTGTCACATATGCAGACACACTCACATACACACACTGTCACATATGCAGACACACTCACATACACACACTGTCACATATGCAGACACTCACATACACACACACTGTCACATATGCAGACACTCACATACACATACACTGTCACATATGCAGACACACTCACATACACACACACTGTCACATATGCACTCTCACATACACCCACTGTCACATATGCAGACACTCTCACATACACACACACTTACATATGCATACACTCTCACATACACACACTGTTACATATGCAGACACTCTCACATACACACAGACTGTCACATATGCAGACACTCTCACATACACACAGACTGTCACATATGCAGACACTCTCACATACACACACACACTGTCACATATGCAGACACTCTCACATACACACACTTACATATGCATACACTCTCACATACACACAGACTGTCACATATGCAGACAATCTCACATACACACACACACTGTCACATATGCAGACATTCTTACATACACACACACACACACTGTCACATATGCAGACACACTCACACACACACACTGTCACATATGCAGACACTCTCACACACACAGACTGTCACATATGCAGACACTCTTACACACACTGTCACATATGCAGACACTCTCACCATACCTCCCAACTTTTGAAAATTGCAAAGAGGGACAATGTGTGTGGCATGCATCACGGCAATTTTTTTCATACTAGGCCACGCCTCTAACTCTGCCCAAAGCATAATTACTAGAGCCCCTGCGGCAATTTTCTTCTTGCATTTCAATGTCCATATAAATATTAGCACATAAATCCTCAGATTATAGAAATTTTAAGGTCCAGGTTGCATCAAATAATGAAGTTCAGGTCTAATATACAGGTAGAAACTGTACAGACACTTTAGTAAGGAGCAATTTAGTAAATTTTTAATGCACAGTTATGCATTAAGGCTACTTTCACACTTGAGTTTAATACGGATCTGGCGGGTGAAGGGGCCCGCTGGATCCGTAATGATAATACAATCTTGTAATGAACGGATCCGGTTGTACAGATGTAGCAGCGCTTCTCCTCTTTCACTCCTTTCACTCGCAGATTCGTACGCATTAGCATACAATGCATAGCATTAGCTTACAAATGCGTACGCAATTAGTGTACAATGCATAGCATTAGCATATAAATGCGTTTGCATTAGCATACAAATTCACATGCTACATCTGTATTATCTTTAAACATCGCTGGAACAGATCCGTCATGATCACCATTGAAAGTCAATGGAGGACGGATCCGTTTACTGAGTGTGTTATATTGGACGGATCCGTCTTGGTGCGGATGCCCAGGACGGAGAGCAAACCGCAGACTTTTGGTCTGTACTGTAGATATATATATATATATATATATATACATACAGTACAGAAAGTTTGGACACACCAGGTCATCTGGCGTAGCACCCCATCACTCTCCTTCTTGGTCAAATAGCCCTTACACAGCCGGGAGGTGTGTTTGGGGTCATTGTCCTATTGATAAACTAAATGATGGTCCAACTAAACGCAAACCGGATGGAATAGCATTCCGCTGCAAGATGCTGTGGTAGCCATGCTGGTTCAGTATGTCTTAAATTTTGAATAAATCCCCAACAGTGTCACCAGCAAAGCACCCCCACACTATCACACCTCCTCCTCCATGCTTCACGGTGGGAACCAGGCATGTAGAGTCCATCCGTTCACCTTTTCTGCGTCGCACAAAGACACGGTGGTTGGAACCAAAGACCTCAAATTTGGACTCATCAGACCAAAGCACAGATTTCCACTGGTCTAATGTCCATTCCTTGTGTTCTTTAGCCCAAACAAGTCTCTTCTGCTTGTTGCCTGTCCTTAGCAGTGGTTTCCTAGCAGCTATTTTACCATGAAGGCCTGCTGCACACAGTCTCCTCTTAACAGTTGTTGTAGAGATGTGTCTGCTGCTAGAACTCTGTGTGGCATTGACCTGGTCTCTAATCTGAGCTGCTGTTAACCTGCAATTTCTGAGGCTAGTGACTCGGATAAACTTATCCTCCGCAGCAGAGGTGACTCTTGGTATTCCTTTCCTGGGGCGGTCCTCATGTGAGCCAGTTTCTTTGTAGTGCTTGATGGTTTTTGCGACTGCACTTGGGGACACTTTCAAAGTTTTCCCAATTTTTCAGACTGACTGACCTTCATTTCTTAAAATAATGATGGCCACTCATTTTTCTTTACTTAGCTGCTTTTTTATTGCCATAATACAAATTCCAGCAGTCTATTCAGTAGGACTATCAGCTGTGTATCCAGCTGACTTCTGCCCAACACAACTCATGGTCCCAGCCCCATTTATAAGGCAAGAAATCCCACTTATTAAACCTGACAGGGCACACCTGTGAAGTGAAAACCATTTCAGGTGACTACCTCTTGAAGCTCATCAAGAGAATGCCAAGAGTGTGCAAAGCAGTAATCAAAGCAAAAGGTGGCTACTTTGAAGAACCTAGAATATAAGACATATTTACAGTTGTTTCACACTTTTTTGTTAAGTATATAATTCCACATTTGTTAATTCATAGTTTTGATGCCTTCAGTGTGAATCTACAATTTTCATAGTCATGAAAATACAGAAAATTCTTTGAATGAGAAGGTGTGTCCAAACTTTTGTTCTGTACTGTATGTCTGTATGTATGTGTGTGCAGGATCCGTCATGAACTCCATTGAAAGTCCATTGAAAGTCAATGGAGGACGGATCCGTTCACCATTGTGTCACACCAAACGGATCCGTCCCCATGGACTTTCATTGGGGGTCATGACGGATCCGTCTTGGTGCGGATGCCTGGACCGGAGAGCAAACCGCAGTATGCTGCGATTTGCTCTCCGATCTGAAGACGGAACGGAATGCTTTTAGGAGCATTCTGTTGTCTTCAGTTCAGTTTTGTCCCCATTGACAATGAATGGGGACAAAACTGAAGCGTTTTATTCCGGTATTGAGCCCCTATGACGGAAGTGAATACCGAAATTATAAAACGCCAGTGTGAAAGTAGCCTAATACAGAGGGGGCACAGGGGACTATAACTATGGAGGGGGCACAGAGGACTATAACTGTGGAGGGGGCACAGAGGACTTTATAACTGTGGAGGGGCACAGAGGACTATAACTATGGAGGGGGCACAGAGGACTATAACTGTGGAGGGGCACAGAGGACTATAACTATGGAGGGGGGCACAGAGGACTATAACTATGGAGGGGGCACAGAGGACTTTATAACTGTGGAGGGGCACAGAGGACTATAACTATGGAGGGGGCACAGAGGACTATAACTATGGAGGGAGGGCACAGAGGACTATAACTATGGAGGGGGCACAGAGGACTTTATAACTGTGGAGGGGGCACAGAGGACTTTATAACTGTGGAGGGGCACAGAGGACTATAACTATGGAGGGGGCACAGAGGACTATAACTATGGAGGGAGGGCACAGAGGACTATAACTATGGAGGGGGCACAGAGGACTTTATAACTGTGGAGGGGGCACAGAGGACTTTATAACTGTGGAGGGGGCACAGAGGACTTTATAACTATGGAGGGGGCACAGAGGACTATAACTATGGAGGGAGGGCACAGAGGACTATAACTATGGAGGGGGCACAGAGGACTTTATAACTGTGGAGGGGCATCGAGGACTATAACTATGGAGGGGGCACAAAGGACTATAACTATGGAGGGGGGCACAGAGGACTATAACTATGGAGGGAGGGCACAGAGGGCTTTATAACTATGGAGAGGGTACAGAGGACTTTATAACTATGGAGGGGGCACAGAGGACTTTATAACTATGGAGGGGGCACAGAGGGCATTACTACTATGGAGGGGGCACAGAGGGCATTACTAGAGAATATATATAAGAATATAAGACATATTTTCAGTTTTTTCACACTTTTTTGTTAAGTATATAATTCCACATGTGTTAATTCATAGTTTTGATGCCTTCAGTGTGAATCTACAATTTTCATAGTCATGAAAATACAGAAAACTCTTTGAATGAGAAGGTGTGTCCAAACTTTTGGTCTGTACTGTATATATATATATATATATATATATGTATATATTTCTTCATCCATTCTTATAGTACGCCTGATGAAGGGACTGATGTTGTCCTGAAAGCTCGCTATGTAACATCATTACTTCTATTTTTGTTAGGCTACTTTCACACTTGAGTTTTTGTGGATCCGGCAGGGTTCAGCAAAAACGCTTCCGTTACTGATAATACAACCATCTGCATCTGTTATGAATGGATCCAGTTGTATTATCTTTAACATAGCCAAGACGGCTCCGTCATAAACTCCACTGAAAGTCAATGGGGGACGGATCAGTTTTCTATTGTGTCAGCCGTCTTGCTCCGCATCCCAGGACGGAAAGAAAACCCCAGCATGCTGCTCTCCGATATGAGGACGGAACAGAATGCATTTTGGAGCAGTTCCGTTTTGTCAGTTCTGTTTTGCCCCCCATTGACAATGAATGTTTTTTTGTTTTTTTCCTGTATTGAGACCCTATGACGGATCTCAATACTGGAAAATAGAAACGCTAGTGTGAAAGTACCTCCCTGAGTTTCCTAAAAGGGTGCATGATGGGGGTGTTGTGTGGGATGCCACATTTATAATCATCTCTTTCATTAAAAAGTGTAAAATCTGCATTTAAAAAATCAACAATTGTCATTTTGTTGATTTTAAAATACGCACTTCAGTTCAATGTCTACTCCTAAAACAAATGGAAAGTATACATAAGATCTGTATAATCGTATACACTTTAATGGTACTGTATTAGGCCGCATCAGTTACTTATTTAAATCAGTGAAAAGTGCCTGTCTGCCCACTTTGATGCCAGTTTTCATGCCCAGAACCTGTTCGGCCAGGCTGAACTCCACTGTATCTGATGCAGAGCATCACCCTCTGTATGTTGGCAGTACGAGATCTCTGACCCGAATTTATTTAACCCCTTAAATACATCAGTTACTTATTCAAATAATTGAAAAGTGCCTGTCTGCCCACTTTGATGCCAGTTTTCATGCCCAGAACCTGTTCGGACCAGGCTGAACTCCACTGTATCTGATGTGGGACATCACCCTCTGTATGTTGGCAGTGCGAGATCTCTGGCCCGAGTTCATTTAATCCCTTAAAAACATCAGTCACTTATTCAAATCATTGAAAAGTTCCTGTTTGCCCACTTTGATGCCAGTTTTCATGCCCAGAACCTATTTGGGCCAGGCTGAACTCCACCGTATTTGATGTTGGGCGTTACCCTCTGTATGTTGGCAGTGCGAGATCACTGGCCCAAATTCATTTAACCCCTTAAAAACATCAGTTACTTATTCAAATCAGTAAAAAGTGCCTGTCTGCCCACTTTGATGCCAGTTTTCATGCCCAGAACCTATTTGGGCCAGGCTGAACTCCACTGTATCTGATGCAGAGCATCACCCTCTGTATGTTGGCAGTACAAGATCTCTGACCCGAATTCATTTAACCCCTTAAATACATCAGTTACTTATTCAAATCATTGAAAAGTGCCTGTCTGCCCACTTTGATGCCAGTTTTCATGCCCAGAACTTGTTTAGGCCAGGCTGAACTCCACTGTATCTGATGCAGGGCATCATCCTCTGTATTTTGGCAGTGTGAGATCACTGGCCCGAATTCAGTTAACCCCTTAAAAACATCAGTTACCTGTTCAACTCAGTGAAAAGTGCCTGTCTGCCCACTTTGATGCCAGTTTTCATGCCCAGAACCTGTTCGGGCCAGGCTGATCTCCACTGTATTTGATGCGGGACATCACCCTCTGTATGTTGGCAGTGCGAGATCTCTGGCCCGAATTCATTTAATTCCTTAAATCACACTTTCTTTGTGCCCACTTTGATGCCCATTTTGTGCCCATCTTTTGTATTTTCAGGCCGCTTTTAACTGATTACATTAAGCACGCCTCACTGCAACTTTTTATTGTACTGTTGATAAGGTGTCCTCAAAATTCTTAAATAAAAACAAAAAATACAAATGATGTGAATAAGAAACTGACGAATAAGAAACCAACTTCAGCCTCGAATAAGAAACTGGCCGACTAAGAAACCAACTTCAGCCTCGTTATTTTACACTACATTACATACAGATTCCTTCCTCACTTCCTGGCTCTCTATTGCTGTTTCTGTGTCCTCAGCTAGGCTCCTCCCCCTCTCAGTAGCCGGCTCTGTCTCCACACAGCAGCAGTGGGTCCTTCCTTCCTCACTGATTAGCAGAGCTGGCTCATTGGATGCCAGCCTGTCAGCGCTTGTGAGTGACAGTTTTTAGACCAATCAGCACTCCTGGTCAGTAAGGCTGGGTCCACAAGGTCCCATTTTCCAGAAAATTGCGGCAAAATGTGGTGTTTTTTTGCCACGATTTTGTAAAAATCACACCCTGTGGACACAGCTTTACTGACCAGGAGTGCCCCTGAGCAGCACATTATCTTTTAGTCTGAAGTTCAGGAAGGGGGCCCCATTCATGAGTGGACCAGTCCAATCTGTATGGGCCCCCTCACACGCTGGTTCTCTGTGCAGCTGAACCGGCGGCGGTATGTCCGCCCCTGTAGAGGAACATACATATGTGAGATACCCTATGTAGACATGAGAATGATTGGCTGGACAGAAATGGATAATGGTGTGGCAGAAAGAAGCTCTCCCTACGACTGTCCCTCAAAACACTTGCATCCCTGCCTACAAAACGGAATGGCCGCACCGATAGGGGCGATCCCGTGTCTGGAACTTCCTGGATTACCCTCAAGAGGCCCTAAACACAGAATAGATACCCAAAACCAATATATCACCCACGTGAATACTTATATACTTTCGTAGATACAGTCAAGTCAAAAGTCGTCAAATATATTGAATATTTGTCAAATATATTGATACTGATACTGACTACAGACTCAAAAACATGTTATATTAAAATCATCATAAAAAACCTATCAAGTCTTTGTAGATTATACAACATGTACCACCATACTGATCTTTCAACAAAATATACCAAGATACATACAAATAATCCAAATTGGGTATATGTGTGAACCCAGATGTTATGAAAGGTAAATAAAACCTCTCAAATAATGCCAACGCATTTCACTGTATCCCAAAAAGAGGTACGGATCTTCAGGGGATTTACATTCCAAACAGGATAGATGTCCCAGTGTATTATATAATATACACAAAGTTGAGGAATTCATATATACATAGTTGAAGAAATCAAGGTACTATGTTCAAAAAGACGAGACATGTATATAATACTGATAATAATCAGAGTCGGTATTGCTTCAAATGGCATAGTGCCAAAACAGTGAGGCCAATCATAGTCTCCATAGTGAACATAATCACACTGATAGTTTAGATAGATAATACTTGCACCACCGAGAGAGCATAAAGTTGAGCTAATGGATGTACAGTCAGAGGCATGACTGTGGCCACGGTCTGGGAGCCCAGCGTGCTGAGGATGGACGCGTAGTGTCAGGGGTACTCAACTGTTGGACAGCGGTTGCCAGCTGTCCGGACCTCTGCAGAGTTCAGAAGCAATGACCACTTCCATCAATACAGATGGAAGCGCTCATTGCTGGAGAGCAGGGAGCCTATGACACTCACCGCTCTGCTCCCTGCGCTCCTCCCCTCCTTCAGGCGGCTGCGCTGTGAATGGTGAAGCAGGAAGACTTCTCCTGCTCCACCATTCACTCTGTGCAGAACACGCTGCCGGCCGATGTGGGCAGAGCCTGCAGACTGGAACTCTTCATAAGCCCCGCCAACAGTGCTGCTGCGCGATCTCTGTCTGCAGAGAAGACGGAAGGACAGTGAGCTTCAGGAACGGGACAAGGTGAGTGACAGTAGCGGCAGCACGGATCCGGCAGGTGAAGGGTGCCGCCGGATCCGTGCTGCCGCAGGTACATGTGTGGGGCCGGAACCGCGCTCCGGCCCCACACATGTCACACAGTACATACATACACACAGACACACAGACATATACACATACAAATACACATACATACTTACATGCTCCCGGCAGGTCTCCACAGCGCAGGAGGAGCAGGACGGCGCGCACATAGGACGATTCCCCACAGCGCCCTCTGCTGGGCGTCGGGTGGAGACCTGCCGGGGAGCATGTAAGTATGTATGTGTATTTGTATGTGTATATGTCTGTGTATGTTTATGTGTACAGTACAGACCAAAAGTTTGGACACACCTAATTCAAAGAGTTTTCTGTATTTTCATGACTATGATTCACACTGAAGGCATCAAAACTATGAATTAACACATGTGGAATTATATACTTAACAAAAAAGTGTGAAACAACTGAAAATATGTCTTATATTCTAGGTTCTTCAAAGTAGCCACCTTTTGCTTTGATTACTGCTTTGCACACTCTTGGCATTCTCTTGATGAGCTTCAAGAGGTAGTCACCTGAAATGGTATCTCAATAGTGTTGAAGGAGTTCCCAGAGATGCTTAGAACTTGTTGGCCCTCTTGCCTTCACCCATCTTGATTGGGTTCAGGTCTGGTGACTGTGGAGGCCAGGTCATCTGGCGTAGCACCCCATCACTCTCCTTCTTGGTCAAAAAGCCCTTACACAGCCTGGAGGTGTGTTTGGGGTCATTGTCCTGTTGATAAATAAATGATGGTCCAACTAAACGCAAACCAGATGGAATAGCATGCCGCTGCAAGATGCTGTGGTAGCCATGCTGGTTCAGTATGCCTTCAATTTTGAATAAATCCCCAACAGTATCACCAGCAAAGCACCCCCACACCATCACACCTCCTCCTCCATGCTTCACGGTGGGAACCAGGCATGTAGAGTCCATCCGTTCACCTTTTCTGCGTTGCACAAAGACACGGTGGTTGGAACCAAAGATCTCAAATTTGGACTCATCAGACCAAAGCACAGATTTCCACTGGTCTAATGTCCATTCCTTGTGTTCTTTAGCCCAAACAAGTCTCTTCTGCTTGTTGCCTGTCCTTAGCAGTGGTTTCCTAGCAGCTATTTTACCATGAAGGCCTGCTGCACACAGTCTCCTCTTAACAGTTGTTGTAGAGATGTGTCTGCTGCTAGAACTCTGTGTGGCATTGACCTGGTCTCTAATCTGAGCTGCTGTTAACCTGCGATTTCTGAGGCTAGTGACTCGGATGAACTTATCCTCTGCAGCAGAGGTGACTCTTGGTCTTCCTTTCCTGGGGCGTCCTCATGTGAGCCAGTTTCTTTGTAGCACTTGATGGTTTTTGTGACTGCACTTGGGGACACTTTCAAAGTTTTCCCAATTTTTCGGACTGACTGACCTTCATTTCTTAAAGTAATGATGGCCACTCGCTTTTCTTTACTTAGCTGCTTTTTTCTTGCCATAATACAAATTCTAACAGTCTATTCTGTAGGAATTCTGCCCAACACAACTCATGGTCCCAACCCCATTTATAAGGCAGCTCGGACCTTCATCCTACAGCCGACTCAGGTATGTGGAGCTTTACCAAAAGTACTTGAGTACCCCATTTCTAGGGGATGAACATAGTATATGCTATATTCATAGCCTCACTTAATGTAGAATATCGCTACTTACATTGTACCATACTCATATATTATAACTGTTTCGAACCTACTGCTAGACCTGGTCAGGCTAGTCTCTGTATCATCAATGTGGCATTTCTGTGTGTGAATACAGCTTTATCTGCTGCTGCACCTCTTGTTTATGAATTTGGCCCATCTGGGTCTATACTATCAGTAGCATTTCTTTTAAGTACCTTGATTTCTTCAACTACGTATATATTACCTAAATTCCTCAACTTTGTGTATATTATATAATACACTGGGACATCTATCCTGTTTGGAATATGAATCCCCTGAAGATCCGTACCTCTTTTTGGGATACAGTGAAATGCGTTGGGATTATTTGAGAGGTTTTTATTTACCTTTCATAACATCTGGGTTCACACATATACCCGATTTGGATTATTTGTATGTATCTTAGTATATTTTGTTGGAAGATCAGTATGGTGGTACATGTTGTATAATCTACATAGACTTGATAGGTTTTCATGAAGATTTTAATATAACATGTTTTTGAGTCTGTAGTCAGTATCAGTATATTTGACAAATATTCAATATATTTGACGACTTTTGACATGACTGTATCTACGAACATATATAAGTGTTCACGTGAGTGATATATTGGTTTGGGGTATCTATCCCGTGTTTAGGGCCTCTTGGGGGTAATCCAGGAGGTTCCAGACACGGGATTGCCCCTATCGGGGCGGCCATTCCGTTTTGTAGGCAGGGATGCAAGTGTTTTGAAGGACAGTCGTAGAGAGAGCTTCTTTCTGCCCCACCATCCATGGCTGTCCTTGTTATACAGTAACTGTCCAGCCCATCATTCTCATGTCTTCATAGGGTATCTCACATATGTGTGTTCCTCTGTGTTGTGTTTAATGTGTATTGTCCACCACATTTTATGTATTTAATTAAAAGTTAAGTTTTAGTGGCTTCTCTGTGACCCTCTATACCATGGATCAGAAACCTTTGTCACTCCAGATGCTGTGAAACTACAACTCCCAGCTCTTCTTGTAACTCCCACAGAAATGAAAGCAGGATTCTGGGAATTGTAGTTTCAGAACATCTGGAGTGTTGGAGGTTGCTGATTCCTGGTCTATACAGATCACTTTACTGCTGTTATCTGCTTATCTCTGTAATCCTGCCTGTAATGATATCACCTCTCTCTGTGTATAGATAAGACAGGATCCACCATTCACAATAAATGATTTTCAAATCTTATCTATTCTTTCCTTGTACAATGACCTCTGCACAGGACACAGAACATGCCTAGAAAACTCTCCCTTGAGGGCCTCCTGACCATAGTGTCTGTGGCTCATGGGGCTTCCATAAAGCAATTTCCTTAATGCTTTCTAAATGCTGAGAACAGCTCAGGCAAGATGGCAGCCCCCATAATCATGTTCAGGAAATAGAATAAAAATCTGTAATCAGAAAATAAAATCAGATTAGAAAAAAAGGCTACAGTGGTAGCCAACATTAAAGTCAAACCTGATGCGTTATCCCACTAGCTTATCACACTAACTTAGTTTAATCATATGCAAAGCTTCTAAAGCTTAAAGGTGGTGTTGAGTTACACTGCTGGGATGGCGCGCCATCCCACTAATCTTTGTGACACATTTCCTTTAAGTTTCTTGTATATATTAGAATATATAAATCTGACAAAATACCTTTCCCTCCTTCTTTGTCTTGGATGGATGATCTGTTTGTAAGGCTAATGTAATTTTAACTACATTCATAGTATGAAGCGGGTCTTGTCATCTCATATACTGGTGGTATATCACTAGGATATGCCACCAATGTCAGGTGCCTGTCCCGCCCCTGGGACCCATTTCTATTTCCAGAGTGAGCCCCCCAAAGTGATTGAACGCGCACAGCGCATGTGTGCAAGCTCTCCGTTCACTTCTATGGGTGTTCCCAAAAATAACCAAGCGTGCTTGCCTTTAGAAGTGAATGGAGAGCACATGCCTATGCGCTGTGAGCTTTCATTAACTTTTGGCAGCTCGTTCTGGAGATAGAAGTGGGTCCCAGAGGTGGGATCTGCACCTATCTGACATAGGTAACATATCATAGCAATATGCCACCAATGTATCAGTTGTGACAACCCCTTTAACGCCTTCAAGCAACAGCCAGTTTGGACCAAATGCCGGAGCCCCATTTTTCAAATCTGACATGTGTCATTTTATGTGGTAATAACTTTAGAATGCTTTTACTTATCCAGGCCATTCTGAGATTGTTTTCTCGTGACACATTGTACTTCATGATAGTGGTAAATTTGAGTCGATATATTTCTCCTTTATTTAAAAAAAAAAATCCCAAATTTACCAAAAATTGGAAAAAATTCACAATTTTCTAAATTTGAATTTCTCTTCTTTTAAGACAGATAGTAATCGCTGATAAAATAGTTATCAGTCATTATTCCCCATATGTCTACTTTATGTAGGCATCATTTTGTAAATGTCATTTTACTTTTTTCAGACATTAGAAGTCATAGAAATTTAGAAGCCATTTTTCAAATTTTCAACAAAATTTCCAAAACCATTTTTTTAAGCACCAATGCAGATATAAAGTGATTTTGAGGAGCTTACATAATGGAAACCACCCATAAATGACCCCATTTTAGAAACTACGCCCCTCAAATTATTCAAAACGGATGTTACAAACTTTGTTAACCCTTTAGGTGTTCCACAAGAATTAAAGGAAAATGGAGATGAAATTTCAAAATTTTATTTTTTTAGCAGATTTTTCATGTTAAGCAATTTTTTCTTGCAACACAGAAAGGGTTAACAGCAAACTAAAACTCTCTATGGGTTTGTGGCATTGGTCAGAAGGAAAGGAGCGCCATACAGATTTTGGAGGTAGATTTTGCTAGAATGGTTTTTAGGCACCATTTTGTAATTGAGAGAGCCTGACGTACCCCTACAATGGAAACCCTCAAAAAGTGACCCCATTTTGGAAACTACATCTTTCAAAGAATATATTAAGGGGCGTACTGGCCACTTTGACCCCCTAGGCATTTTACGGAATTTGGAAACACTTGGCTGTCAAATAAAATGTTGCTTTAGCCCCAATTTTTTTTTTCATTTTCACAAGGGCTAACAGGAGAAAAGCACCCCATAATTTGTTCCCCATTTTCTCCTGAATACGGCAACACCCCATATGTGGTGGTAAACTGCTGTGGGGGCACATGGCCTCAGAACAGAAGGAGCGCCATATGGATTTTGCAGACCAGATTTTGATGGATTGGTTTGCGGATGCCATTGATTTTTATTTTTTTGAGTTATTGTCTTATGTGGGGGCTCATTTTTTGTGGGATGAGGTGATGTTTTCATTGGTACCATTTTGGGGTACATAAGACTTTTTGAGTGCTTGGTATTACACTTTTTGTGAGGCAAGGTGACAAAAATAGCTGTTTTGACATCGTTTTTTAAAATTTTTTTACAGCATTCACCTAAGGGGAAATATAATGTGATATTTTTATAGAGCAGGTTGTTACGGACGTGGTGATACCCAATATGTGTATCATTTTTATTTTTGTTAAGTTTTACACATTAGATGCATTTTTGAACAGTATAAAATTTTTTTTTGTGTTGCCATTTTCTGAGAGCCATATTTCTTTTATTTTTTGGGCGATTGTCTTAGGTAGGGTCTCATTTTTTGTGGGACGAGATGACGGTTTGATTGGTACAATTTTGGGGTAAATACGTCTTTTTGATCGCCTGCTATTACACTTTTTGTGAGGCAAGGTGACAAAAAAATGGCTGTTTTGGCATAGTTTTTTTAAATTTTTTTTTCTGCGTTCACCCGGCGGGGTGGATCATGTGATACTTTTATAGAGCCGATTGATACGGATGCGGCCATACCTAATATGTGGACTTTTCTTTTTTTCCCTTTTTTTTTAACTATTTTTTAACTTCATTTGGGGAAAAAGGCGCTTTTTTTTTTTTTTTACTTGAAATTTATTTTTATTTTTTTACTTTTTTTACACTTTTTTTAAACTTTCTTTTTACACTTCTTTTTATTTATCAAGACCCATTTGGATCTTGAAGATCCAGTGGGCTTGATGGCTATACAGTGCATTGCAATAGTCATCTATTGCAATGCACTGTATCAGGGTTACACTAAGGCTGATCAGACCCTGAGGGTCTAATCAGCCTTAGGTACATGGCAGCCAGAACACTTTTGTAGGGCGTCCGGTTGCCATGGTAACCATTGGGCCGCTGCCATTGCAGCAGCGGCGACCCGATGGCAGAGAGAGGGAGCTCCCTCCCTCTCAACCCCATGGATGCCACGGGCAGCTACCGACCGTGGCATCTATGGGGTTAAACAGCTGAAATCGGTGCCAGAACCGATTTCAGCAGTAGCAGCAGAGTGTGAGCTTTAATTACAGCTCACACTCTCTGCTGATGGCAGCGGCTCCGATCCTGAGCCGCTGCCATCAGAAAATACAGCGCAGCAGGGGGAGCAATTGCCACATGGGGGGAGCAATGGCCACATGGGGGGGGACAATGGAGGCATGGGGGGCTCACTTACCCCCGGGGGCACAGTCATTTATGCCAGTTTTCAGGTTGTGATCTCCAGCAATCTCTTTTGAGAGCTGAGTGTTTTCTATAACACGGATGGATTACGGACTCATTCAAGTTGAATGGGTCTGGATTCGTCGTGGCTGCGGCATGGATGGGGCCCGTGCAAATTGTGGTCCCCAATGCATGTAACGGCTGCACAACGGCTGTGTGCATGAGGCATAACAGAGGATTTTCTAGACTGGATACAATTGTATTATACTCACCTGATAACTGACAACAAGCAAAGATCTATATCTTTTTTTTTTTTTATACCTTTCCATTTTACAAGAAATGATAGAAAAGATCCGTTGCTTTGCTACAGAGAGAAAGTTTTGACCCCTGAATCATCTTCGCCAGATCAGTTGTGAAGCATTCTATTAATTACATTGTCATGGTCCATTGTGCTTCACTTCAATTATATAGCTATAAAACAGATTTTTTTTTTTACATCTTATAAAGTTGTATTCTCTGTTTATCTCCTAAAAATGTGAATAATGAAGTGTGAAAATATAGCTTTCCTTCCACTTCATAGCTGATAGAAAACACAGGCATCAGGGATTTTATTCATAGATGCTTCATACTTAAAGTGAATACAGTCCTCCCCAGACAGCACTGTACATTTCAATACTCTTTCTATACACATACTTTGGGTTATTACTGAAAATAAGCATTGTTAAGTCAGACATGCACAAAAATGTTCTGGACTGCAATCAATTGCTGCAGGATGGAAACTATATTAATAAAAGGATATCCCCCTCCATCCAACCTTGAGAAGGGTTACTGCAGACTGAAGCTTGTTTCCTGCGGCCAACAATGTCATTATATGTAGCTGAGAGGACGTGAACAGCCAAAATCACATTAAGGGACTGTCTTACAAATTACAAAAGGCCCATTAAGACGCTAAATATATCAAGATATTTCAGTGCAGCCAGGCATTACATAAGCTCATACACATTATCTGATGTATTACATCATGTCTGGAGACTGGCTACATGATATGACAATATTTAGACAGTTGAAGACATGAGTGAAATCCAGAATAAGATGTTCACGTGGTAGACACCGAACACAATAAATGTCAAACGGCTATTGGATGGGAAAATGCAATAAATCTTGTTCTGCCACACTACAGAGGTTTACAGATGCTTCAATAATTTTACTGTGCATATGTTAAATTATTAACTGTTATCTTATATATCCTAAAATTCTAATAATTATAAGCATTTGGCCTATTTTAATAAAACCAAAAGTACCATCACCATTGATATATGGTGTCCCATAAGGATTTATTCTAGCTTTGTGATCTAGCGTTATGTAGTTTGTGCTGTGCAATAGTTAATGCACAATGCCATAATAGTATGTCATGGTGATGGCAAAAGCTCAGAAGCTGGGCCTGTACCATCACTTGCTGTTGCCGATTGTGTTATACACCTGGCACTTGCCTGTTACCATGGGATCTGAGAGATTATAGGAAGAAGGGTCCCTCTGTCCCCTGGCCTGCCATGTCCTGGCTGCTGTTATGGCTGCCTGTAATGGCTAACCTCTGGCACTCCAGTTGTGGTAAAACTACAACTCCCAAGATGTATACTTGCTTAGCTGTTCTCAGAACTCCATAGAAATGAATGGAGCATGCTGGGAGTTGTAGTTTCACCACAGCTGGAGTGCCGGAGATTAACCATCACTGCGCAGTGCAAGGCGGAAGTATTACAGTGTATAAGTCTCCTATGGGACTAAAATATGTGAAAAACACTTGAATAACATTTCTTAAAAATATAAAAAGTCTTTCTCTCTCTACAGTATATACAAAATTGGTATCATCATATTAGTAGCAAACTGATTTATTAAATTATCTCATTATTTAACACTGAACACTGTAAATAATCCTCACTGCCAGAATGTTTTTTTTGTTTTTTTTGTTTTGGTCACATGGCCTCCCCCCAAAAATGTTTGATAAAAATGGTATCATTAAAAACTAAAGATCACCATGCAAAAAGCAAACTGCATCAGTAATGTACTGGTATATGTGTGACCGCTACAGTTAATCACTATCCTAAGCATTAGACTGCTGAAGACATTAATTGGCTGCAGTGGTCATTAGTGCGGTCTGCAGTGATCACAGATCTGAAGTCAATTCGCTGAAAAATTTGTTTGAATGGTGCACGGAGATTCGTCTCTGTACAACATTCAATACATGGGCTCTGGCGAGGGAAATTCGTTATCTCTGAAGTCTCGCAGGACTTCGGGGCATAACTTCGGATTTCGATTTTTAAACTTGAAAATCAGTTTAAAACTTGGATCCGAAGTGGGCTTCACTACTGAAGCCGACTTCAAATTCCTGTTTTAAAATGTTTTTCAATCGAATGCTGAAGTTATAATGAATTTTTTGCGCTGGAGCCCATACATTTTAATGCTGTGTGGAGACGGATCTCCGCAAAGCATTAAAATTAAGTTTTGAGTGAATCGACTTCGGATCTTGGCCATATGTTAACAGACTGAAAATAAACTCTCCATTCATATTGCAATCTCTCTGTCCCAAAAGTTTTCCTTATCTACTAAATGGGTATTAGTATGAGGTAGAGGACAGATTGATGGCAATTTGACTGCAAGATTAGAGTACAGAGAGTTTGTAGTCTGTTACCATGGAGACAAATAGGTCTGCGTAGGAGCTGTAGACACAACTGCAAATATATTTTTTTATTAGGACTTTTTGGAAAGTTTCTTCATTGTTTGTTGTAAATTTAATGTGAATGATAAAAAATATTTGCAAAAGTCTGTTGTCCTTCTAAATGAAGGAGCTGCAATAGCAGACACGGCTCATGGAGAACAGTGGAGAAAAAGACTTTGTCAATCTCAGACCAAAAATTACATGACTGAATTTAAACTGCACTTGGTGGAAGGAATGCAATGTCAACTGTTTTATAGGTCAACCTTCATTTAACATGTTTAGTTTCTCCATTAAAATTTTGCACATACAGTAGTCTGATTTCTGCTAAAAGGCTGATAATTCTGTCTCTTGAAAACTGACAATGTGTTTGTTTTCTGCAGCTGTTAATTACAATACAGTTCTATATTTATCCAGGCCAGTAAAGGTACATTTTCATACCCAGGGGTGGACTGAGAACTTGAAGTTGTCCTGGAAAAAAAAAACTTAAAAGTGGCCCCTTATTGTAGGCAGGTTTATATTGACGGAAGTGAAACACAGGTAGATGGGGCCCACACAAGTAGGCGGGGTCTTAAGTACTATAGTTTATACCCAGGGGTGGACTAGGTACTTGAAGTGGCCCTGGAAAAAAACCTAAAAGTGGCCCCCATACTGTAGGCAGGTTCATATTGATGGAAGGGAAACACAGGTAAATGGGGCCCACACAAGTAGGAGGGGTCATAAGTACCATAGTGCAACACATAATACTGCCTCAGAAGAACCAAATACCTGTTTCGGAGGGATAGGGAGAATAGGAAAGGAGGAGGAGTATGTCTGTATGTCAGAAGTAGTATAAAAGCGAGTATGAAGGAGACAATAGTGGGTGATGATTGTGTGAATGCAGAATCCGTGTGGGTGGAATTACAAGGGGAGACTAACAATGAAAGAATTATTTTTGGTGTAATTTATAGACCCCCAAACATCACTGAGGAGATAGAGGATCAGCTGCATAGACAAATAGAGCGGGCTGCCCAGGCGGGTACAATAGTGATAATGGGAGATTTTAACTTCCCTGGTATGGATCGGCTTCAACTGCAAAGGAGAGAAATTTTCTTACCTTATTGCAGGATAATTTTCTGGGCCAGTTTGTAGAAGAACCAACAAGAAGTGATGCACTGTTGGATCTGGTTATATCTAACAATGCAGAGATAGTTGAGGAGGTAATTGTTCGGGAAAACCTTGGTAATAGTGACCACAATATAGTTACTTTTATCCTAAAGTGTAGAAAGCATAAACATGCTGGGAGATCAAAAACATTTAATTTTAAAAAGGCCAATTTCCCAGGGTTACGGGCCGCACTCCACGACATGGACTGGGAGCAGCTGTTGTCAAGTAGTGACACAGATGATAAATGGGAGACCTTCAATCTACATTGGGTAACTATACTGCAGAATTTATTCCTAGGGGGAACAAATCCAAACGCTTAAAATTAAACCCTGCGTGGCTTCATGCGGATGTTAAAAGGGCAATACATGAAAAACAAAGGGCATTTAAAATACACAAATCAGAGGGATCTGCCATAGCCTTTAATAACTACAAAAGGGTTAATAAAGATTGTAAAAGGACTATAAAAGCAGCAAAAGTTCAAAATGAAAGGCTGGTGGCCAGGGATAGCAAAACCAATCCCAAAAAATTCTTCAAATATATAAATGCAAAAAAACCTAGGTCAGAGCATGTAGGACCCCTGAATAATAGTGATGGGGAATTGATTACTGGGGATCAGGAAAAGGCGGAGCTACTGAATGAGTTCTTTAGTTCTGTATATACACATGAAGAGGTGGGAGCTGCTGTCGGTAGAGTAAGTGCTGGTAATACTTCATGTAATATACTCAACTGGTTCAATATAGATATGGTCAAAGCTAAGTTAAACAAACTAAAGGTGAATAAGGCTCCAGGACCAGATGGGTTACACCCAAGAGTTCTTAAGGAACTTAGTTCAGTAATTTCTTTGCCTTTGTATATAATATTCAAAGATTCTCTGGTGACTGGCATAGTGCCAAGGGACTGGCGTAAAGCAAATGTGGTACCCATCTTCAAGAAGGGCTCTAGGTCATCCCTGGGGAATTACAGATCGGTGAGCTTAACGTCTATTGTGGGGAAACTTTTTGAGGGTCTAATAAGGGACTATATACAGGAATATGTTTTGGATAATAGTATTATAAGTGATAACCAGCATGGTTTTACTAAGGACAGAAGTTGTCAGACTAACCTGATTGGTTTTTATGAAGAAGTGAGTAGAAGTCTGGATAGAGGGGCGGCTGTGGATATTGTGTATTTGGACTTTGCAAAAGCGTTTGACACGGTCCCTCATAGACGTCTGACGGGTAAATTAAGGTCGGTTGGATTAGAAAATCTACTCTGTAACTGGATTGAGAACTGGCTGAAGGAGCGTACTCAGCGAGTGGTGGTGAATGATTCCTACTCTGAATGGTCCCCAGTTATAAGTGGTGTACCCCAAGGTTCAGTGCTGGGTCCACTTTTATTTAATTTATTTATTAATGATATAGAGGGAGGAATCAACAGCACTGTTTCAATTTTTGCAGATGACACTAAGCTTTGTAGTAGAGTCCAGTCTATGGAAGATGTGCAGAACTTACAAGCTGACTTGGACACACTGAGTGTTTGGGCATCCTCTTGGCAGATGAGGTTCAATGTGGATAAATGTAAAGTTATGCATCTGGGTACTAACAACTTGCATGCCTCCTATGTCCTAGGGGGAGTAACACTGGGACAGTCACTTGTAGAGAAGGATCTGGGTGTCCTTGTAGACCATAGACCGCAGAATAGCATGCAATGTCAATTGGCTGCTTCTAAGGCCAGCAGAATATTGTCATGTATTAAAAGAGGCATGGACTCATGGGACAGGGATGTCATATTACCACTGTATAAAGCATTAGTACGGCCTCATCTGGAATATGCTGTTCAGTTCTGGGCTCTGGTTTATAGGAAGGATGTCCTGGAGCTGGAAAGGGTGCAGAGACGGGCAACTAAACTGATAAGGGGCAAAGAGCATCTTAGCTATGAAGAAAGATTGAAGGAGTTAAACTTGTTTAGTCTTGAGAAGAGACGTATAAGGGGAGACATGATCAACCTGTATAAGTATGTAAATGGCCCATACAAAAAATATGGTGAAAAACTGTTCCAGGTAAAATTCCCTCAAAAGATAAGGGGGCACTGCCTCCGCCTGGAGAAGCAAAGGTTCAGACTCCAGGGGCAACAAGCCTTCTTTACTATAAGAACTGTGAATCTGTGGAACAGTCTACCGCAGGAGCTGGTCACAGCAAAGACAGCTAAGGGCTTCAAAACAGGCTTAGATAAATTCTTAGAGGAAAAAAAAGGTCACCACATATTAAGAAATGTAGAGTCATGTCTTAAGGTTACCCGTCCCCCTCACCTTCATCACTCCTACCCCCTCCCTTGTTTGAACTTGATGGACATGTGTCTTTTTTCAACCGTATTAACTATGTAACTGTAACTATGTAACCACAATGTAGCACAAAATACTGCCCTAGAAGTTGCCCTTCTGAGGTGGCCAGTGCCACATTTAAAATTAAATTCAGGAGGGCTCCTGTGGCTGCTGGCCAGGTACGAATGTACCACTAGCTCCTAGGATTAATTAAAGGGTACATATTTATCAATATTCCTCAGGATATGTCATCAATAACAGATCGGTGGGTATCTGACTACTGGCACCCCCTGCCGATCAGCTGTTTGAAGAGAAGGCGGAGCTTGTGTGAGCGCTACTTCCACTTCAAGATGCACACAGTGCACCGCCGCGGCAAGTGAGCTTGCAGTGTCATCTTGAAGAGGAAGCAGTCCTCAAATGGGCACTGCCTTCTCTTCAAACAGCTAATTGGCAGGGAAAGTCAAACCCCCACCAATCAGAAATTGATGACCTATTCTGAGAATAGATCATCAATATGTACTAGCTATACAACCCCATCAACACTTAATGGACCTGGCCCGCAGCAGTGACGATAGCTCAGATGGCCAGCTGGACATCTCTCCAGAGTCTATGGCCAGTTCATCCCTGTTCATACCCCAGAACTGCAGTTAACGACTTATTGGTCCTGATACAGAAATTCATTTTCCCCCAATCTCCACTGCAGTATCAACCTCTACCTGACATCTACTGTACATGTACAGTGAATGCTGAGCCTTTAAAGATGACTCTGGCTCAGGAGCTGAGTGGGCGTCATAGCCGTTGGGTGCCAGACACTATATATCTGTGATCAGAGACAGCTCCAATCATGAACATTTAATCCCTCAGGGAGGGGCTCTCTCCGGTGACCGAACAGACCCCCCAATGACAAGGTCACGTAAGCTGTTTGGTTTCTATGGCAGCCTTAGGCCTCCTAGACCTGTCATAGTAAAGTTCCCATTAAGTTATGTCTCAGGCAGGGCTTATTACAAACATAGCGATTTTACCATAGACTACAATACTATACTACAATATTATATACTATACTACAGTATACTGTACCATACTACATACTGTACTATATACTGTATATATATATTGTATATGTGATCTAGTGATCACATGTTCAATTCCTGTGGGGGGGATGGACGTACTTAATATAAATTAAAAATAAAAATAAAAGAAAAGGTTTCAAAAATATACAAAAAAATCATAAAGCAATACTTCAAATCACCCAAATCACCCCTTTCCTCTTTTTTGGACAAATAAACATATCATAAATAAACACTTCTCATAATGATTTATGATTGATTAAAAAGTCTTACATACCCCCAAAAAGTTATAAATAAAAAAACGACAGCTTGCATTGCAAAAATAGAGCCCTCACACCGTCTCATAGAAAGAAATATAAAAAAACATGGGTTTCAGCATATTCCCCATATGAAGAATTTTTTTTTAAAGTTTTTTTTTTAATTCTTTAGACAGTAATAAATCAACAAATTTGGAATCACTATAATCGTACTAACCCACAAAATATAGGCAATGTGTTATTATTACTGCACAGTGAATACCATAAAAATAAAACCCATTTTTTCCAACTTCCCATTACATTCTATGTAATATTAATTGGTGTCAATAGAATGTAAAGATGTCTTAAAAAATAAAAATAAAAAAGCCTTAATATGGTTTAATGAATGGAAACATTAAAAAAGTTATGGCTTTTGAAAGGCAGGGAGTAAAAGATAAAAATACAAAAACTGAAAATGGACTTCGAACTGCCAGTATGCAATGGTTACTAATGGTTACATTATTACGGATCCGCAATACTACGGCAGTCTCAACGGCCCCTAATTTTAAAGAATTTCACGGCACTCCCAAAGTGTTAATTAAAAATAGTGTTCTTTAATCACCAAACTGCTATCTATCTATCTATCTATCCTGTAACGTAATGTGAATTCAAAAGTTTTTAGAATGAACAAGATTACGAAGGCTAAGTGAATAAATATATTTACTACGTGTGATTAAATATAAGATAACATAGATTGAATATTAAAAAGTAAATACATTACTAGCCTAAATATGCAACACGCAATATAGGGTGAGACTCCATCGATTATGCTATAACACATGGCTGTCTACCACATTATAACACATGACTGACACCCCAGGGTGTACAAGAGATAGGGCAAATCAATGTTTACATCCTACCTAGGATGAAGATTCAGGTGGAGTCTCCCAAATGAATGTGTGCCACAGAGTTTAAATATGTTAGCCCCTCCTCTAATGTGCAGCACACATGTCTCTGAGATCACTCAGGACTGTGGTCTTATCAGCACAATGGATGTGGGTACTACATTACAAGGTACATCATTACACAGAATGGTAAAAGGAAAGGGAACAGAATTAAAGAGGATAGAACAAATCAGTACTTAAAAATAACCTTACAATACAATCTAACAATTAAGAATATTTCCACTAGGATCAATAAACAGCAATGGTGAGGTTGGCAAATGCACAAGTGTCCTTTAAAATGTAATTTATGAATTGAATGCATTTGTACCATTGGTTCTAAAGAATGTAATTGCCTAGAAAGTTCTACTAGAGAATAACCAAACATAACACCCAAACGTGTCCGTTAATTGTTGTAATTAAAGAGCAACTTAACTCACAATTAATATGCATCATTGATATAATAAAGCATTCTAAGCTCATTAGTAATGACATTCGAAAACATAGATTTTCTCATTCAGATAACTTCTGTCCATTCCCCCTGTTATATGAATGTCATAGAAGTAGTATCCTGCACTCTGAGCCAAAGCGGACCCTTCTCCTCCATCTAATACATGTCATTCATTGAGTTGAATTGCAATGGAAGGCCAGTTTTGCTCAAGAGTAATATGAGCACTCACATGTAAACTAACATACAACAACATAAGGACTTATGATGGGACAGTAACAGGACCTGCTGGGATTGGGAGATCACTGGGGAAGCTATCTTTAAAGAAGAGTTTTCTTTGTGAGCTAACCACCTTCATTATAGGCAATAAGTACAGTTACCAAGTAATGCTGGGTAGAAGCCACCATCACTAAAGAACAGGTAAGTACAAAAAAACCCAACTACAATATATCTTGAATATATACAGTATGATATCAATACTATTAAGAACTACTATTTCTAACGTATATTCCTTCTAAGTAAAGCAATGAATGTATCTGAATTATCGCTCCATTGTATATCTGTAATCCCTGATGATGAATACTATTAATATTTCAGAGGTCCTGCCAAGGCCAGGAACATGGCTTATTTTGGAGAGGGTAAAGGACCGATTCATGTGGATAATGTTAAATGTACTGGAAATGAAAGATCCTTGGCAGACTGTATCAAGGAGGATATTGGAAAGCACAACTGTCGTCATAGTGAAGATGCCGGAGTGATCTGTGATTACTTAAGCAAGAAAACGACAGCTGTAGGACATAAAGGTGGGTTCTACTTAACATTAGGCCTTTCTTGGGATCTGGTATGGGATGTATAAAACGAGACCTACTGCAGTCAAAGATCTGATCCTTAAAGGGGTTGTCTCACTTCAGCAAGCAAGTCGCATTTATCATGTAGACAAAGTTAATACAAACCACTTTCTAATCAGCGGTGGTTGTGCTTGCACACTATAGGAAAAAGTGCTGGCCTCTCTAGGGGACGGGACCACAGGGGTGCACATAGGCAGGTGCTTTTTCCTTTAATGTGCAACCGCTGCTGGATTGCAGGGTGGTCATAACCTTGGAAACAGGCAGCGTATAATGTGATGAAAAAACGAATCCAGACACAAAGGAAGCAATATGGGCAATCACAATACATTAGTATCTTGTACTGACTTTGTCTACATGATAAATGCCATTTGCTGAAGTGAGACAACCCCATTAAGGACAAAAGTACAGTACTCAATTCTATATGAATAAAGTAATACCTAAAAACAAGTACAAAAGTAAAAAAAAAAAAAGTTCAAACACAATCTAAATCTTGGATTCCTATGTACAACCATACAAAATTAATATACATATTACAGAAACAATAGAAAAAAAGCATGGTCCATTTGATTTTTGTGACACACAAGAAGATAGGAGAAAAGCTCATTAACATCAGAGCAAAGTATTATAAATGTACCTTCTATTTTTGATGAGAGCAAAAGCGCCTTCCTACATCTCTCAACCAAATGGAAATGTTTTTGTTTTTTTTTATTAAAAATGGCCCTGTCTTTTCTCTCTGTGCCTATAAGAAGTCCACAGGCAAATGAGTTCACTGTGTCTACAGGAAGGTCAGAAACTTCATTTACTTGACATTCTCCTTAGTCACAGCCACAGCTGTTCTGTTGAAGCCTGTGGAGTGAAGAAACAAGAAGATACATTATTAACAGCCACAATCAGAGACAAGTAGGCAACTGCCAAGTTACAGTACCAATTAAGAGTTGGGGGATGCTATGGGTGCTGTTGCTAAGCAATGATCCTATTTTCTTAGGAGAAATGAAGTTTTGCAGATCATAGATTTCTGCAAACAATAGAACTCCGAGGAAGAAGAAGCCATTCAGTTCACAGCATAAATAATTATCAGACTTTACAATTTCACAGTTAGTCGTGACAACATGTAGAAAGTTGGAGAAACCAATTTATTTGTCATGGGAAAGATTTCTATCACAATAAAGGCACACTATTTATCCAGAACTGTAGACCTTATGCCCAATATGTATGACCCTAATGCTGATCAGTGTTCCCTTGCATGTTCCTCTGTCATCCTTTGTGTCATATTTTCTAGTTAGCATTCTTTCTTTCTGGATTTTCAGTTGGCCAACCATGTTATTTGATATTAGATTGTCACTATGTACCCTGGATGCCCAGTCTCTCTCTTTTTCGGATATTACCTCCTTCTGCATTAGGCTGGTTAACTACCACTTAGAGATGAGTGAATTTATTGAAATTGGTTTTCTGTCCAAAATTTATAAAAACAAGTTGATTTGTGTCAGAATAGATTCTACACGAATCAAAGTTTCTCCAATTCCACTGAATATTGGTATATAACACCCTCTAGTCTCGTAGGGCTCAGATTTGTATTTTATGAAAATATGTTATTTTTTTATACATTTTTTTTTACAAATTTTTGCTCTCTCACCCCCTCCCCATGCTCTTAAATGCAATGACAGAGATAACAAAATTTTTTTTACAAATTTTTGCTCTCTCTCTCTCCCCCTCCCCATGCTCTTAAACGCAATGACAGAGATAACAAATTATGTGAGACTATAGCTTCGGTAAACTCGTTTGACGGTGTTAAACAGCATTTTAATTATACCCACCAAAAGAAAAGAAAACGGGGGAAGAGATATATCAAAATTCCTTTATTAGTACCAAAAAAATATAAAACCACAATAAAATAAAGTAGTGAAAAATAGTGGTAGCATAGACCACACATCAGGTATAACAATCATCAAACGGAACAGACAGGGAAGGTAAAGTGAAATTATAATCACATAATTCCAGGCGTCCAAGTCTTTAGATTACATCCAGCATATCCAATGTTTAAAGTAAAAAATACAAAGTACATGTAGATATAAGTATCCTAATGCGAACAACTCACATAATAATAATAATAAATAATGACCCCATGAAATCTAAAAAATCAATACGATCATACCTTCCTTGCTGTACAGTACCCCGATGCGCGTTTCGCCTACTGCTCATCAGTATCTTTTGGTGGGTATAATTTAATTGAGCTCTTTTGCGGGGTTTAAACATTTATATATATATACATTCTTTGAGAGCTTAATCTTGTATGTATTAGTGTTAAACAGCATGTTTAAAATCACACTGCACCATTATTAGCAGGGGTCTAAACGCATGACTATCCAGTAATCATCAGACTGCTTCATATGAATTATATGGCCATTAAGTAAACAAGCAAGCATACAGCCAGCATGTTGGAGGTCATTTCCAGATCTGCCCACCCCCCACACTGAGATGACGAGATGACTGGGTATTGAGATCGTCATCATTATCGTCCTGCTCCTTCTCTGCCACCAACTTTCCCTTCTCCTCCTCCAGTGATAGGTCTTCATCCTCCTCCTCATCCATGCTCATTACAGTATTCAAACAAAGTTTTATGTGAATCGACTTCGGATGTTTCATCCGAAGTCGATTTGCTCATGCCTAGTCAATACAGTACAATTATGCCAGAGGCAAGCGAGAAACCCAAAGGATGCCAAAGAGTCAGAACTAGGAGATCAATGCACAGCTAGAATGCAGTGAGATGCCTGATTTCAGGGTAAATAGAAACTGATTTCTGGAAAATAAAAAGAGGCAATTCCTCAATGCTTGCAAGCATTTAGTTTGTATGGAAGTGTAGAAAGAAAGTCCCCCCCCCCAAAAAAAAAGTGTATGTTTTTGCAGGAATCTGTAATGTAGAACTAGTTTCTAGAAGCTGAGCTGACAGTAGTCTTCCAGCAAATACACCTGATAGTGGCCAGTTCTCACTCCCTCACTCTTTCCCTGATTGCACCCCTTAATATACACCAAGGGGGTCATATATGAATAGATATAAGCAATTTTTTGGTATATATCTGTCACAGATTTGGTCACAAAGGCAACTTCTTCCCAATCCATGCCACATAAGTCATGCCACATACTAAAAAAGGAGGCGTGATGTGGACCTGTTTTAGGCGTAAAAAAAATCCATCTACATCTACGTCAGTAAGGGAGTTGTCGTTGATTTAGACTGGCGGTGGATACGCCTAAGTTATATAGAGGCCGGCGCCTCTTAATCTTAGTTGTCCATAGCAACCAATCAGAGCTCAGTTTTCATTTTTCGGAGACCTGTAGGAACTAAGCTTTGATTGGTTGCTATGAGCAACTAAGACTAATTTATTATTCAGTTTCATAAAAGTAGCCTATTGTGTCAGAAAGATGGTGTTCTCCCTGGAACAGCGAATACTGATTGCGGAAGGCTATGTGCGATGCAGATAGATTAAGGAAATGTAAAAAACTTTTGCTGACAAGTACCCAGGAACATAACCACCAGCTAAGTGTTGTATTCAAAGTCTGATTCGGAAATGGCATCAAACCAAGGCCTCCAATGATCAGGACAGCCAAAGTTGTGCTTGAAATTGAGCAGCGGATTGCAAGTAGCCTCCAAAAACCGACTCCAAAGATTATATCATCAAGTTGATGTATCATGAACGACGTGTCAGTGCTGAAATCTCTGAACTGAAACCATACCGATTAACGTGTGCGCAGAAACTGAAAGCCAATCAAGGCAACTCTCCCACACTTCCTCCCTGTGTCATGTGACCACCCTTCTTTTTCCTCCCTCAAGGTTGTGCCCACCAACATGGACAGTAAAATTGATTAATCTGAAAGGAACTAAAAAAATCTTCAAATCGCTTTTGCAGATTGCAGATGAATCTGGTTTGCTTTGAATTGATTTGCTTGTCCTCACTACCACTGCTAACTATGCCCATACCCTACCGCTACTCTATCTAAGCTGTTCACTCTAGAAATGATACAATTCAAAATTCCAAACCTGGTAATACAGGGTTTCTCTTGTGCACATCAACCTCATCAGAAGTTCTAGTTAGACTAGTTTCACACTAGCGCTTAGTATCTGGCAGGCTGCACACAGCGGTTTTCTTCCTGACGATTGTGGCCAGTACTAGTTAAAGTCCCCAATATAATTAAAGGGGCCGGACTGCAATGTTTTAGCTTCCAGGTATACAGAAAGGTCCAGTATGCAGAGAGATTCGCCAGACTGTTCCCTGCTGGAACAGCCTGCCAGATACTAAGAGCTGGTGTGAAACTAGCCTTATAAGAAAAATTGTATATAAAGGATTTACAAAAAATGTCAAATAGGTTAGAAAATGACTTGTCATGAGGCATACAGTTTTACGTTTTTAGATGTTATTTCTATTAGTTATCTATAAGCATCAAGCTAAAGCTACAGAATGGACATTTGCCAGACATTGCACAGTGAACATTTATAAAAATATCAAAGTGCAGCACAAGTGGGAAAGGCATCCACAATGAGGAAGAATCCTTCACCATTAGTATAGAAGGAGATTGAAGGCAGTGATACTAATGAAGTCTCTGACACAAGTATTTGTAATAATTAGACTAAAAGAACAATGTGTGCAATATAAATTATGAATTATGTTGACCCAAGACATGAGGGGGGAGGGAATTCTTGGCACAGGGATGCTCTTTTTGATTCTCTTCTTCATGTTCTTCAGTCCGTGGACTAGATATATTGCAATGCATAGGTATTGTCTGTCTTATCTCATGAAGGGGTTCTCCAGGAACCATGTACATTGTTTTTTAAGTTGCACACTTTCACTCCATAGGTCTTGGATATTGCCCACATATCTTATTTTGCAGTCCACTTCCCTACATTACCAGTATCACTTTCATAGCTTGGATGTTTAAAAAATTCTAGCCTGAAACAGGACACAGAACATAGCTATACCTGCACATGCACCAAAGATGCGTTACTTCTTCATGGAGTCTTCAGGCCTACAATGTATTTGGCATTATGCCTGTACATTAATAACACAGGTGAGAAGAGCAGGGAAAATGGAACAACACAACACCGAAAGAAGAGAAAAGTAAAAAATGAAGTGACATGAGTGGGTCGGAGATCCATGAATCGACAGCACTTTGCTTGGTATATTATTAGCAATACGGTTTTCATTTTCACTGGTCAAAGCAATGTTTTTTCAAAGTGTTCCAGAGAATCCCTTTACGCATTCCATTGAGGTAGCTGAACAAGATCTTGTTCATGGTGGAATATATGCCACAAAAGTGATTTAAAAAGTCACAGAATATGGCCAATTTTTTTTGTACTATATTATATTTGTACTATGTGTATATTTATACATTTACTATAATTTATGCCAGAAGCTGAAGTGAATTATAGCAGTAATCTAAAAGTGCAAATTTCAGGTTTGGCCACATGGACAGCCAGAAGATGCACCACATTTATTGTAGAGGCCTGTGTCTCTTAATAAATTTTGCAGCCGGCCTTATTAAAGGGAGTCTTTCACATGTTTTTCACCAATATAACTAAGAGCACTGCCCCACAGAAGATTGCATACACATCCCAGACATAACTGTGTGCACTGTGTGTCTGTATTACATGTTCAGGAAAAGCACTTTTAGGGTCCATTCACATATCCGTATGAATGGTTCAGCATCCGTTCCTGCGGACCCATTAATTTTCAATGGGGCCGCAAAAGATGCGTCCAGCACACAGTGTGCTGTCCGCATCCGCACTTCTGTTTTGCGGCCCCGCAAAAAAAATAGAACATGTCCTATTCTTGTCCACAACCATGGACAAGATTAGGCATTTTTATAGTGCTGGCACATGGCCGGCGTCTGTGTTTTGCGGATCCGCAATGACATGCGGACGAATGAATGGACCCTTATTCCCTATTATTAGGAAAGCAGCTCCCAAGACTGAAGAGGGCAGGGCTGCTTTAGCTGCTCATATTTTGGCATTGGTAGCAGATAGAAAAATTATACTTCTTTGAAAGCTGACATTCGAAGCTTTCAAATCACAGAATTATATCCAAAATTCACAGAATTATATCCAGTATATCAGAAGATATAGCTGTTAGAAATCGAGTCGGGAGAGAAAGCTGTTTTTACTTTCACTTTCAGCCGGGCACTTGGGAGCTGTTTTCCATGTTTTATCCAAAAATGACCTATTGTTTAACTAAAATTTTTATTTTATTACATATTTTTAAAGAATGTTGGTGGTTATTTTTAATTTTCCATATCCCTATCTATATAAAAAATAAAATATATTAATTCACACAGTTTTCACATTGGCCACTAAACCTATCAATAGTCACCACTTCTTGGTACTTACAAATCAGTTTTCAGCAGTCATTTCATTAACATCACAGGCAGGATTAAAATGACAGATACCACCTATACAGATAACACAGGATCCACCATTCCCAATAGATGATATCACAGCTTATCTACTCCCTCTTGACCTCTGCACAGGTCACAGAGCATGCCTAGAAAACTCTCCTATAAAAGTCCATGAGGTCCCCTCCTGTTCATTGTGTCTATTGCCCCTGGTGGCTGCTGTCAGGCAAGATGGCAGCCTCATCATTATGTTCAGGAAATAGGACAAAAAAATCTTATCATAAAATAGTTGACATATTCCCTTTAATAACAGGCAGGCACAAACCCAATGTGATGGAACAAGAGCTACTACTCACAACCTCCATTATTATTAATGTTTTGCTACATCTGCAAGTTTAACAAAGCAGTTAAATTGAAAGATGTGTTTTATAGTCCATAAAAGACCTTACTGTTAAGGGGGTCAAGAATTGTGTAAATGAAACCCCCCAGGGCCGCTGTTAAATTGTTTCTTTTGTTTTCTGTTTTAAATTGTTTATTAAGGCCTATCCAGTAATGAATATGTACAATATCATAGCAATTTTAACAAAGCCAGCAGGTTTCCTGCTTTATTTGGTAATTACATACATGGACGTCTCATTCTACAGATGGAAAGTGCTATTAAAATGAATAATACAAGGCTGTTGAGAGCAGGTTTGCTTGTGCACTGGGTATTATTACCGAACCAAAATAGAGATGGGAAGTACAAATGTGTTTACAAAAAATCTCTTATACCACATGCGGAAAATTGCCAACCAGGGCTTCATTTCACGTCCATAGTATAACAGCAGTCTTATAGTCTGCTTTTAAGGTTGCATTTCAAATATATTTGTATATGTAATGCAAATAGAGAGCTGCCTAGAGGTCGACATTTACTCATTTTGACTATACAGCAGTACATTTATTCACATGCCCTACATATAAGGTAAGATGGAAAATAATTGATCACATTATTTCTAATAATTTTCCACTTTGTATGTAATTACACCATGTACCAGTGTTACTTAGGGTGAGACCACATGGCTGCCAAGCCTGGGGATCAATGGCTACACAATGTTACAGCAAAAAAAGGGCATTAGTAATATTTTTATGTTGTATCTATACTTTGTGGAAGTTTTTATACTTGCTTACTTTATAGCCAAGTTTGATTTACGATGGAGCTTGTGAATTATTGTAAAGCGCAATCATTAATAGGGATGAGTGAATCGACTTCGGATGCTTCATCCGAAGTCGATTCCCATAAAACTTTGATTGAATACTGTACGGAGTGAGCGCTCTGTACAGTATTAGCATGTATTGGCTCCGATGAGCCAAAGGAATTACTTCGCGAAGTCCCGTGAGACTTTGGATAATAACTTTGTGAATTGATTTGTACTGTAAAAAACCTTTGTACCATACTTGCGTTCGGTTCCAGGTGGTATAGTACCTTGGAACCGAACCCAAAGTCTTGTGAGACTTCGCAAAGTAATAACTTTGGCTCATCGAAGACAAAACATTCGTTTTATGCGAATCGACTTCGGATGAAGCATCCAAAGTTGATTCGCTCATCCCTAATTGTATAATGAGAAGTTCTGCATCGTTCTTATATGAAAAGTTCTGCAGCTTTCCCATATGTTTTATCAGTTCCTTACAATTCTCAGATGGAAGCATTCTTGTCTACCATTAGAGTAGAAATTAAAAAATAAAACATCTTTGTGAATACTTTATAATCTGTTAATTTACCTGAAATCACCAATTAATTGGCAGTGGTTAATATTTTACAGAATCCACTGCTGTATGTGGGGTGCGATTACTACATCGACGTCCTAAACGTATTATCGGTGGGAGGAATTCTTTACGGTAAGAAGACTCACTTTTAGTTTGACAGTACCAAACAAATTAATGCAGACAGAAATTGTGTTAACTAGAGATGAGCGAACGTGCTCGAAATGAGCACTGTACCGCTTGGCTCCCCTGCGCTCGCATGAGGAGGACGGAAGCGGCTGTGTTTCGAGCACGTTCGCTCATCTGTAGTGTTAACCTAAGCATGGCAGATAAGACTGAGCAAGGGTTTGCACTGGCTGTCAAAATAAAAATGTGTGGCTGACCAGGAACATACACATGGAAAGTTGAGGTTGGCTCCTATAACTGGTGCATTCAATAAATAGCCTGCACTGGGAAGGAAGGATCCATTTATCCATCATACTCAGTGTACACCCCAGCCGAGTAAAGCCTCATTTACACATCAGCATTTTGGTCAGTGATTTCCATCAGTGTTTGTGAGACAAAACCAGTATTGGAGCCTCCACAGACATAAGGTATAAGGGAAAGATCTGCACCTGTTCTGTGTTTAGAGCCGCACTTGCTTTTGGCTCACAATCACTCACATAAGGAAGGATGGGTTCACATTAGTATTTCTTTTACAACCTCTGCTTTTACATGTCGATGGAATCACATGTCTCTCCACATAAAACCACATGCATTACCTTATGTTTTTTTTTTACATTAAATTCAGCGGAAGACACATTGGAAAGCTGAGACAAAAAACATATGTTCGAAAAAAGAACAAAGCATTTATTTTTTTCTATAATACACCATAAGACAATGCTAATGAAAAAATGTATGTTTAAGTTTGCTTTAGAGTATATAGAAGTCAATGAGCGTTTTTGCTGGATCCGGCAGGGTTCAGCAAAAACGCTTTCGTTACTGATAATACAACCATCTGCATCCATTATGAACGGATCTGGTTGTATTATCTTTAACATAGCCAAGACGGAGCCGTCATGAACTCCATTGAAAGTCAATGGGGGACGGATCAGTTTTCTATTGTGGCAGATTGTGGCAGAGAAAATTGATCTGTTCCCATTGACTTGCATTGTGGGTCAGGACAGATCCGTCTTGCTCAGCATCCCAGGACGGAAAGAAAACTGCAGCATGCTGCCGTTTGCTCTCCGGTATGAGAACGGAACAGAATGCATTTTTGAGCATTACGTTTTGTTCAGTTACATTTTGTCCCCATTGACAAAGAATGGGGACAAAGCATTTTTGTCCAGTATTGAGGCCATATGACTGATCTCAATACCAGAAAATATTAATGCTAGTATGAATATGTAACACCCCAGAGTGGTGTTACCACTCCTACGCCCTGCTTCTATCTGTATCTGCTAACACTATGTCATTGTATGCATTTTTTTCCAGGACCTAAAAAAATATGTATATCAATGTAATGTTATGCAACTGTTTTACTATGTAATGTGCCTGATGTACCAGCGGGTGGCAGCAAACAAAGGCAGAACTACTGTATAGTTTCTCAGAATGGACCTTTCCATGCTATTCTGACCCCCCTCTGGAGAGAAGTGGACTGTTCCCACTTCCTGCAGTTAGAGTGGAGATCTAGTTAGAACTAGTCTGGAGTACCCCCTTCTAGGGGAAGCAAGAGGCAAGATTATTGAGCCTCATCAGCCAGGAGGAGTTTCCCTGGCCCAACTTAAGTCCGACCAAGGAGAAAAGTGCAGCCTTTGCAGCCATTGGAAGAAATCCAAGTTTACAGAAAGGTTGTTAGTACAGCAGTGAGCTACTGCGAATTAAAGCAGAGGATTTTGCCTGCCAAGTTTATATGCTAAAATCTGCTGGAGGCCAAGATAAAGCCAGAAGTTTGTTGTTTGTATGCAAGTATACCTTAGTAAAGCTGCGTTGGTTCCCATTACAAGGTCTGGATTCATTTATTACTACGTCCCTCAATTATTCCCCCTATTTATTGCAACCGAAGCCAAAGTCTGGGGTCCAGCCGTTTCCAGGTAGGAGCACCGTGACACCGTGACACACAAGAGACATTTTAGGCCACACAATTATACCACTCGGCATTTCTACACCTGGGACGTGCGTTACAACATCCTTAGCGGGCCCTGGGGGGAGGACGCCCGTTGCAAAAGTAGCCTAGGTCTGGTGGAATTTTTGCATCTTCTTGAAGTAAACAGCCTTGAAGAAATCTCACAGAAAACACACTGGTTAATGTTCTCCTAAATTCTTCTTTTTTGTCAGGTGGCTAAGGATGTTTATTTAGATAAAGAGTGAGACTTATTGTACTTGGTCTCCCATTGTAGACAAGGTGGTGGGAGAGAACCCTTTTTTTGGACATTTTTCATGCATCAAAATGCAGGTTTATAAAGAAGAGGTTGGAAAATGGTTTATCCAAAACACCCAAATTCCTATATATTTCTACAGTTTTGGTTGCACTATGGGACAGAATAGGATAAAAGGGTTTTTTTTGTTTCTTTTTGCTGTTTACAAACTGCTGCAACACAGCAAAAACTTTTCTGAAGGAAATTGGTAGGAATGACATTTTCGCTTATTGTGTCTTCTTTGATTTCTCATCTATAAAAATGCAGATTTATTGCAAATAAGGCAGAGTTCTGGTTGAAACGGAGGCAGAATGCTGGTGCACAGGCAATGTGCCTGTTTATTAAGTGTCTTATTAAGCCCGAAAAGCTTAGCAAAAAGTCGAGTGGCTTGTCAGCAGAGGGAATCGGGATCAGAGTGTGAACCCACTGGACTGACCTCCAGGGTACACAATACACCCAGTGGATGCTGGGAGGCCAGAGGCTGATCAGACAGAGGTGTAGTCAGGGTACGAAGGCAGAAGTCAGGGCAGGGGGCAGTCAGGCAAAGTCCCTAAATGTAGATCAGGGTCAGGGCAGGTGGCAATAAGTCAAAGTCTATAAAACGTAATCCAAAGTCCGATACACAGAACACCTTCACTCAAACATTAAACTAGACAAACTAGGAACCTAAGTTACTCAGGCGCCTTCCTGTAGAAGGAGGTGCCTTCAAATACCTCCTGCAGACCAGCTATAGGCAGGGGAAGATAGAGGGCATGGGCAGGCTGCCTCACAAAGGGAGGAGAGACACGCCTGCACACACCCTAAATACACACAAGGAACTCTGAGCCAGAGTGCAAGCTTTGCTCAGAGCCAGGAGGGAAATGCTGGTGGCAGGAAAGCAAACCACAGCTAAGAACCCCACTGCCCATGCCTGTCAGCATGGCGCACAACAGCGGGAAGGAGTGGAGAAGCCCAGTGCCCCTACCTGCTTGTGGGAACAGAATTGCAGGTACGAGGTGCTGGGCTACACCAGTACAAAGAAAGCCACCTAATAGGTAGTGTAAACGTCATCCAACATCAGTCTCTGTGATAAATCTGGTGCATTTTTACACTGTTTTAGCCAGATTTGTGGCCAATTCTGGCTTTGTTTTCTAGTATAACAATCCAGAATTCTATATAGATAAATCATTTAAATCTTATTTTCTTCCAAATAAGAGTAAATTAGAGATGAAAGTTGAAAGATTCACTGTACAAAATATGTACAGTATGTTATCCAGTGCAACATCTCTATACAAACGAATGGTTTTCCAGCTGCCTGCACACTGTTGATTATATAGAATCTCACTAGCAGCCTGTATTTTCCAGAATAGTATTTTCATCCAGTTTAATAAGAGCCCCTTATTTTTTTCCACATAGGGGTGGCTGGCCCTGGCAGGTTGCTCTGCGGCTGAAATCTTCTCACAGTGATGGAAGGTTGTTATGTGGAGCCACGCTCATTAGCAGCTGCTGGGTGCTCACTGCTGCTCATTGTTTTAAGAGGTAAGTTGGCAAGAGCAATTAGGTCAGTGCAGACAAATGCAAGACACATTGGGGTGGATTTGGCGTAATGATCTGACGGTCTAGTAATCACTTTTCTTAGAGATGTCAACTATTTGTTAAACTTAATATGGAATTTAAAAAGAAGGGAGTAAGAAAGAAAGAATACATACAGTTTAGTAAAAGATACATAAATGCTGATACATAAAACAGAAAAGACATAAGATGATCGGAATTGGAATGTGACAGTTGGATTGGCAGTGTAATCATGGCCAGTTTAGGCAAACTATTAGTTACATGGTACAATTAAAAAAGACAAATGTCTATCAATTTCAAAGAAGGGATGGGAGAAAATGTGAAATAAGGGAGTGGGAAAACAGAATTCTACCCATTTCCACAAGCATTAATGTTATTTAGTCTTGGAAGTCATCTACTGTATTTTTCGCCCTATAAGACGCACCTGCCCATAAGACGCACCTAGGTTTTAGAGGAGGAAAATAAGAAAAAAAATATTTTGAACTAAAGGTGTGTTAAAATATAATTGACACATTATAGGGGGGATCTGCTGATGACACAATATTATGGGGGGAATCTGCTGTGACGTACAGTTATGGGGGGAATCTGCTGTGACACACTATTATGAGGGGATCTGCTGTGGCGCACTGTTATGGGGGAATCTGCTGTGATGCACTGTTATGGGGGGAATCTGCTGTGACATACTGTTATGGGGGGAAATCTGCTGTGACACACTGTTATGACAGGATCTGGTGTGATGCACTGTTATGAGGGCATCTGCTGTGGCGCACTGTTATGGTGGGAATCTGCAGTGAGGCACTGTTGGGGGGAGGGGGGAATCTGCTGTTGAACACACTTGTGGGAGGGGGATGTCCAGTGAAAGGCTTTTGGGGGGACACTTTATTAGGGGGACTCTGTAGGTACCTTTTGTCAGGAGTTTAGCTGCACTCCAGAGAATTTTTCACAGCAGCACAGTCACCAGGGGACACAGGAGCAGGCATGTGAGAGGAGATAAGGGCAGAGCAGCCATGTGTGAGAGGAAAGCCTGCTCCTGCCCATCGTCTGCCTGCTTCAGCGCACCAGCACCTGGTCTCCCTGCTACTGTGCATTTGCCGGCTCAGACACGAGCTCTCCTACCTCTAGCCTCCCCCCCCGCCAGGTTCTCCAGCAGCACATTCTTTCAGCCGCCCCTGCCAGGCTCTCCAGCAGCACATTCATCCAGCCCCCGCCGCACTCACTCTGCAGACAGAGTAAGGGGTTGTTCACATATCAGTTATTTGATCAGTTATTTCCATCAGTTATTGTCAGCCAAAACTAGGAGTGGAGACTGAACAGAGATCAGGTAATGAAAAGATCTGCACCTGTTCTGTGTTTTTGACCCACACCTGGTTTTGGCTCACAATAATTGATGGAAATAACTGATCAAATAACTGATGTGTGAACAAGCCCTAAGTCAGTGAAAAGACGGATGTCCGTTACATCGCAGGCTGCTATCCCTATGCCACACAGCCTGCGATGTGTGGGCAGCATGCAATGCGCCAGCCATTTTTTCCCCCTGCACTGTATTCGCCCCATAAGACGCATTAACATTTCCCCCCCTCTTTGGGGGGAAAAAAGTGCGTGTTATGGGGCGAAAAATACCGTAAGTATTTTTTTAAATTATCAGTTGTTCCTGTTGTGACCACATTCTGAGGTAGACTATTCCACAAATTCACAGTTCTTATGGTGAAGAAGCCTCTTGAGACTAAACTTTTTCTTCTCCAGTCGGAGGCAGTGCCCCCTTGTCTTTTGTAGGGATTTTACATGGAACAGTTTTTCACCATATTTTTGTATGGGCCATTTATATACTTATACAAGTGTATTAAACCAGCCGATTCTGCAGGCGATTGTTGGGAGGGAAGCGTTCCTTTCCTGCAATCTCCTGCTCTCTATTGGAGGAGAATCACTCCTCCCACAGCATGGGGAGGAGTGATCGTTATGCCATTACTGGTCACCATGCTGTGTCCCCCGCTGGCAAATTGTGATATTTCAGCATGCTTGTTCAATGGGTAATCGGCGGCAACATTAGAGTGAATGAGTCTGGGACAGAAAATTGACAAAAATGGTAAACCATTGGTATACCATTTACTTTAATGGGTCCATGTGCTATGCAGGTACAGTCCAGATAGCACAGAATGAGATTACTGTTGTCTGAATTAGACCTAAACCGGTTTCATTAAGGTGGTCCGTGTTTAGCAAAACAAGAGCTGTTGCTTGTTAGTGACTCTTTGCTCTATCCCATAAAGAAGGGGACCTAAGCAGGGAAAGGCAAAAACTATTCTAGGAACAGGGGTTCTTCTAATGGGACAAGTCCTTTAAAGCAGTTTTGCAGTATTACGCAAATTATTGTAAAGTTTAATTATAGTATAATGAAAAGTTCTTCAGTGTGCCCATATATTTTATCAGTTCCTTACAATTTTCAAGATCTCTACTTTCTACAGATGGAAACATTCTTGTCTACAATTAATTAATTTACCCAATTAAAGTGATTGGCCAATTTCTAAAAAGCTCCTTGTTGCCTGGACTGCGTAAACACCTGCACACCTTGGCTGCTGTGTTCACAGAACGCAAGATGGTGCTTTGATTCTCCTATGTCATTGCTATCCCTGTATGCACCCTCTTCTATGCTTGCACGGAACATGTTAATTTATGTTTTGCACACGCACAGAAGAGGATCCGTCCTGAAACGCAGTGACATGGGAGAATTACATCACCAACACCATCTTGCGAAAGAGAATATGACCGAGTAAATACAAAATGTGGATTCTTTTTTCAACTAGGAATCAGGTGGATACAATAGCTTTTGCTGTTTTTACTTGAGGCAACAAGCTTGGTGGTTACAGAGTACTTAGAAGGGGGTGACTGACTTAGTAGTTTGTGCGGCACCAAGCGTATGGTTACAGTTTTTCAGTGAGGGCACAGTTTTTAAGTGGCAGCAGGCTTGATCTTATTATGAGTCTCCTGCATAACAGCAATGAAGATAAATGCTGCATTACAGGCCATGGCAATTCTCCTTGTGGTAAACTCCACAGACTCTGCTCTGGTGTCTCCTCATATTGCTGTATCTATCCCCTTGCAACACAATACCATACATTCATTACAGACATATCTACTCAGTTTGAGATATCTCTTCTTGCGGCACACTTTACTACACACAACTATTCACACAGGCATTATATGTCTGCCAAGCTGACAGGTTTCTATCTCTGGACCTGGCTTCTCTCACAGGTCCACTGCACACTTTCTGCACACAGACCACACACCACTGTTTGCACAAGCATTATGCTTGTGGCAAGCTCTTCAGTTTTTATCTCCTGACTTGGCTTCTCTCACTGGTCCGCTGACACACAAGGGTTCAAGGGCTGGAAAATGGAAGCTGGCCACTCCTACTCCAGGCTAACCTTCTGCTGTTGTAGGTTTTGCTGTGTTTCTGCCCTCTCTAGACCCTGAGTTAGTGCACCCACTAGTGATGAGTGAAGCGAGCTTCAAATGCTGCATCCGAAGTTGCTTTGTTCAAAACTTTGTACCAGAAGAAAAATAAACCATAGAAGTTATTCAACAAAGTCTTATGCGACTTTGTGAATAACTGACTTCGGCTCATCAGAGCCCATACATTTTAATGCTGTATAGTAACATAGTTTATAAGGCCGAAAAAAGACATCTGACCATCCAGTTCGGCCTGTTATCCTACAAGTTGATCCAGAGGAAGGCAAAAAACCCCTGTGAGGTAGAAGCCAATTTTCACCACTTTAGGGGAAAAAATTCCTGACTCCAATCAGGCAATCAGAATAACTCCCTGGATCAACAAACTTCTCTCTAGTAACTATAACCTGCAATATTATTACCCTCCAGAAATACATCCAGGCCCCTCTTGAACTCTTTTACTGAACTTACCATCACCACCTCCTCAGGCAGAGAGTTCCATAGTCTCACTGCTCTTACCGTAAAGAATCCTCTTCTATGTTTATGTACAAACCTTCTTTCCTCCAGACGCAGAGGATGTCCCCTCGTCACAGTCCTGGGGATAAATAGATGATGGGAGAGATCTCTGTACTCACCCCTGATATATTTATACATAGTTATTAGATCTCCCCTCAGTCGTCTTTTTTCTAAAGTAAATAACCCTAATTTTGATAATCTTTCTGGGTACTGTAGTCCACCCATTCCAGTTATTACTTTAGTTGCCCTTCTCTGAGCCCTCTCCAGCTCTGCTATGTCTGCCTTGTTCACAGGAGCCCAGAACTGTACACAGTCCTCCATGTGTTGTCTGACTAGTGATTTGTAAAGTGGCAGGACTATGTTCTCATCACAGGCATCTATGCCCCTTTTGATGCAACCCATTATCTTATTGGCCTTGGCAGCAGCTGTCTGACACTGGTTTCTGCAGCTTAGTTTGCTATTTACTAAAATTCCTAGGTCCTTTTCCATGTCAGAGTTACCCAATGTTTTACCATTTAGTATGTTCTGGTGACTTGCATTATTTCTTCCCATATGCATAACCTTACATTTGTCAGTGTTAAACCTCATCTGCCACTTCTCTGCCCAAGCCTCCAGTCTATCCAGATCCATCTGTAACAGTGTACTGTCCTCTTCTGTGTTAATTACTTTACACAGTTTAGTGTCATCTGCAAAAACTGATATTTTACTGTGCAAGCCTTCTACAAGATCATTAATAAATATATTGAAGAGAATAGGGCCCAATACTGACCCCTGTGGTACCCCACTAGTGACAGTAACCCAATCTGAGTATGTGTCGTTAATAACCACCCTCTGTTTTCTGTCACTCAGCCAGTTACTTACCCACATACAGACATTTTCTCCCAGGCCAAGCATTCTCATTTTATATACCTAACCTTTTATGCGGTACAGTGTCAAATGCTTTGAAGAAGTCCAGATATACGACATCCATTGATTCGCCGTGGTCAAGTCTAGAGCTTACCTCCTGACCGATCCCTCATGAAGCCATGCTGATATGGAGTTATTTGCTTATTTTCATTGCGGTACTCCAAGATAGCATCTCTTAGAAAACCTTCAAAAAGTTTGACTACGACAGATGTTATACTTACCGGCCTATAGTTCCTAGGCTCTGTTTTTGGACCCTTTTTGAATATTGGCACCCACATTTGCTATGCGCCAATTCTGTGGAACACCCCCTATCAGTATAGAGTCCTTAAATATCTGAAATAAGGGTCTGGCTATGACATTACTTAATTCTGTTAGGATACGGGGGTGTATGCCATCCGGTCCTGGTGATTTGTCTAGTTTAATCTTTTTAAGACGTTGCTGAACTTCTTCCTGGGTCAGACAGGGCACTTTTAATGGGGAATTTACTTTTATATTCTGCATTTCATCTGACAGTTTATTTTCCTCAGTGAATACAGTGGAGAAAAAAATATTTAGTACCTTTGCTTTCTCCTCATCGCTCTCTGCAACTTCCCCCTCATTACTCTGTAAGATGGAGATGGATTCAAAACAGAACAGTCTAAAAGTTCTACTTAGGGTAGGTTCACACCTCCATTTAATTTATTCGGCAAGCTGGATCGGCAGTGAACAACCTGCTGGATTTCACCGGATACCAGCTGGATACTGATGTTTACAGCTGGACCCCTTTGACTATAAAGGGATCCGGCCACTTTCAGGTGAAATACTAGCTTTCAGCCAGACAAAAACAGTTGATCCCTGACGGATCCCATTATAGTCAATGGAGTTCGGCAGTATCCGGCTAGGCCAGATCATTTGCCAGAACAGTCTACCGGATCAGTTAAATGGAGGTGTCAACCTACCCTTAGATGGTATCACTAGGGTCATCCCATGGCAACCTAACAGATAAAAAGACACACTTCTTCTTATAAGAGGGGGTGCACTTATTTTCAACCTTCTTACTGGTTAAATCATAGATATTAAATGTAAAACTCATCTATCACTTATAGACATGCAAAAAAGTATTGTTGGTTTATGCTACTTTGTACTACTTATTTTTACTTGTATTTATTATTTTCTTTCTCTATTACAAATAATAGGGAGAATAAAATATCTGAGATCAGCTATTAAGAGATTTATTCAGTTATTAACCAATTCTGGACTGTCCATTGACTATGTACTTCTGGGTGGTCAGTCTTTATCTCTGCAGGGATGTTCCTGAATGTCCTTGCAGAGATGGCAGATGCGCACCCATTGTCAGCAACAGCTTGGTTCCTCAGAGAAGGCAGAGACAGTAAGGGAAATGGGTATATGGCTTGGACCTGAACTGGTTAAACTACTCAGAGATTGTGAGCAAAGTAGTGTGATCATCAGATGCTAATGTTGCAAATCCCATAAGCCTGCCTACTGTATGTCTCAAGTTAGGCTGCCAATCACTGGAAATGCTCGTAATGCTATTGAGCTACTTGATGGCAGCTATGACAACAAAGAAAACCAGAGAACCAATGACTTATGTATGATAAATTACATCAATACAACATGCTAGTTCACATTTGCATCAACATTTTACAAGTTTTTGAACAATGTCTAAAGGACTAAAGGATGCAGAAAATATTGTGCTCAAACAATCAGAGACACATCAAATCAAGAAAAACACATTGACCTGCATGTACTCTATCAAGCTACATGGCTAGGAATAGAGTTACTATGTATTTTTATCAAATGTGATACGTATGTTTCAAAAGTTGCTAAAAAGTCTCATCTACATGTCATCACAAAGCTGGCATACAAAATATAAGCCACAAAATAACGTATGAGTATGTTGACACTGTTAAAATCCACTGCTAATTCTGTGGCAGAAGCTTCCACGGTTTCTCACAGTTTTTTACTTTGCCGCAGACCCACTCATGGTTGAGCTGCATTGCATGGAGCTTAACCACGAGCAGAAACCAGTTGTGGCTTTCAGTGGAGTTTGTCAGGACATGCCCCTTCTTTGTGCAGCAAGTGCTTTAAATTGCTGGCCACACCAACTGCAGAGCTGCCTCTTATTGCAAACAATTGGAAGAGGACACTATGTGGTCACTGGTAGAATTCTGGTGTGAAATCCACACCAAAATTTGAATTTCAGATTGTGCCAGGCGTGCTTTGCTATTTTTGGGAGTCTCATAGAAATGAATGGAGAACGCACCATGCAAATGCAGCCATGCTTTTTTCACCTCTATGGGAATGCACTGGCTCAGCTATTTTCTGCCACCCACCATAGAAATAAATGGAGGGTGGAAGTACATGCTCGGCTGTTCTCCATTCACTTTGGGCACCTAGACATAGGTGCGGGTCCCAAAAGTGGGACCCACACATATCTGATATTGTTGGCATATCTTAGCAACATGCCAAAAATATCTGAGGTTAGACAACCTCTTTAAGTGTTTTGGGCTGCAACTCAGCCCTTAGGGTGTATACACAAGGTTTTCTGATGTATTTTTGGAAGCCATAATCAGGAGTGGATCATAAAAAGGACAGAAAATATAAAAGACAGGTCATACCACTTTTTTAAATTCCCTATGGTATTGGCTTTCCAAATTGAATAAGGAAACCTATGTGGCCACATCTTTAGAAATAGCATATTTTAAAATATCCTCGCCAGCAACTATGTACCGATTTTAGCCAATCATGAATAGAGAATGGTTTCCTAGTCTAATTATAACGTTTTTTTTGTTTTTTTTTTACATCATGTGGAAAGTTGGACGCATGTGCATCACTGGGTAAGAGGCACCGGGATGCATTACGCGAAGAAAACAAACTGTCGGAGGCAGTGTGATGCTTTGGGCAGTATTCTGCTCAGACACCTTTGGTCGTGGCATTGTGACATTCATGGATGTTACCTCGACATGTGCCACCACCGGGCAGTGTCCTGTATATATATATATATATATATATATATATATATATATATATATATGCTGTATATGTATACTGTATATATATATATATAGTGAAAATATTGTGTTTTTTATTTCAATACATATACATAAGGTTATGACCCGATGAATTATATATTCATATTCATCTTATACAGCAATGCTAATCCATACATTTCATATGGGCCATCACCATGTCTAATTTAGGAATGAAAATATCTGCATTAAATTCCAACTTCAACTGGAAATGCAGGAAATTCTTTTAGCATTCCTGCAAAAGATACTTGGCTGACTTGTTATAAGGTGAATATGAAACAGATGTGCTGTTTTGGGTGGAAAATAAAACTCTCTATCCCAAGGAGTCATCTTCCATGCATACTGCACTCAGTTGGTATAATACAGCCATTTACATTCCAGTACTTACACTACAGTCTAATACAATTCTGTTTTGTTCTAAGAGAAGTGTTCGTAAACAAAATGAAGATCGCCATTGCTTCTTTGAACAAATTCCAAACTTTTGTCAAGAACATTATAGGATCAAGGCCACATCTGCTAGTGGTAGAGACATTCTGCTAGCTTCCAGTTAAAACAGTAAGACATTCTGCAATTACAAACTTGCTTTTCAATTGCTTTAGCTTTAATTGTATCCTTCCTCTTCTACCGTACAGAGAATCTTTGTAATCCTTTCTTCACTTCAAGGTGAACAGTAGGACAACAGCCTCGCCACAAAGTTTGTTAGGAATTCATTACTAATGGAGAAATGATTTAATTTGTTGATGCAGACTTTTTTTTGGCTGGTTTTAGAAGTGTAGTTCCTGGAAGAGAATATGGTAAAGTATTGTACCAATGATGCTATTGATTTCTGTAGGCTGATGAAAACCTCATCTGAACAAGTTTGAGGTTGTAAATTGGTGTACAGTACTTAGATGAAAGGTGCCCCATAGAAACAATAAAAAACGGTCCCTCCTTATGGTGCTGGGTTTTGCCATATAAGACAGGACTCTCCCTCTAGGCCCTTGGGCCAATTACCCAATGTATTATTTGAAAATAATGCACTTCCTATGGAGAGGGGATCCTGCACAAGCTCCAGTAATACCTATGCAGTATCCCAGAACTGGGGGTATCTGCAATGTTTGGTTTGTTAATTGTAATGCAATGTTATGTAATGTTTGTAATGTTAATGCTATGTACTGCATGTTCATTTGTTCCAGTATGAGCCAGACAAGGCCAGAGTCAACAATCCTGGCCCAGCCCCCTCTGGAGCTTAGGGCGTGGTCTGGCTCCACCTCCTGGTTTCAGACGATTCTAATCTGAGGGCCAATGTTGTATTCATCTGTTTAGCTCATGCTGGGGCATCTAGGACTTGCACTATATACAAACTACTGCTGGATATACTACAACTAAGTTAAGTTTCATCTGGCCTGGTCTCTGACTCTCTTAATACCTCATACTGGCTATTGCATTTTCAAAACTATTGGCCCATACTGTACCTGTTGTACCTGATTATATACACACAGACTCTCAGAACCTACTAAATATTCAATTGCACGTCATATTACAGTGGGGCTCATACCTAGAATCATTGATGTGGTAATCCATATTGCAACATGGACCCACACTGCAGTCCATGCAAATAAAACATTTTAAACTTTTAACCTTTGCTGTCTCTTTTCAGAGACATTACGTCACCCATATTATGTTTCTCTTAGAGATTCCTCCAATTTGTATCCTTTAATGCTGATTCATCAATATGATCAGGGGCTTTCTCTTTTAAAGTATTTTTACATCATGTTTGACCATATTCCTAATTGTTTCTGCTCTAGAATATTTAAAATAATATTACTAAAGCAGTAAAATGTTACTATGACAGCATTTCAACTATAAATCTAGAAATAGTACTGTGATTGTAGTGTAAGACCCCAGAATGTTTAGGAGGGCCTCTATGTTGTTGACTGAAACATGATAAAGAAGTACTATTAACTCAGAATTAATAATTCCTATTTGAAAATTTTGACCCTGCAAGCTTTATGGAGGGTTGTAAAAGTGAGGTTGTCCAGAAAAAAATCAATTATGGAACAGTAAAAATTTTAGCCCTTGGTCAGAAAACCTGATTGCAACTGTTTTAACATTCAGTGAGGACACAAGGTCTGATCCCATGTGCAAATAGAAGCTTAATTATTTCTGCACATTGGCCTTAGTTTCCCTCTTTCTTCCTTGCCATGACTTAAACCTGGCTACTATCCAGACAGTGATTACGTGAAATTAATATTTTCAGGACTGGTTGCTATTACCTGATGACAGCAGCAATTTTTCATGGGTAGCAGCTCTCTTAGAATAATTATTCTGGTGTGTTTTGTCTATTTTGCCCTCCTCTTCAATGCCAGTTTTAGACTGATTGATTTTATTTTGTTTTATGCTGTGCAGTGATGCCAACACATTCTGAGCTCCAACATATTTTTGTGCAGGACATAAATATCATTTTTAAATTCTAAGTTACTCCATGAGTTATGGTTTATTTTATAAGCACTAGGTATTTCATAGTTAGAGTTTGACTTTATCCACTGTAAAAATAAAAGAAATGCTTCCAGTTGGGTATATGATGATAGGACCTAGCAATTTTCAGTTAGAGTCAGGATCTAGCCTCCCTAACTCTTCATTCCTGGAACACACTGTTTCAAAATGAATACATCACTTTTCAGACCTGTATCACTGTGTTGTGCCAATAAAAGATTCAGCAGAGTGCCAGGAGGCTGAAGAGCAAACTCAAAATTAGAATCAGACTGGTGTAAAACCTCGGTAAAATCCCAAATAAGCCACTGATAAAAGTTTAAGTGATTCTTGCTGGTCTTATGCACAGTCTGTGCACTAGAAAAGCTAATCTATGCCAGTATGAGTTGGTGTGGATATGCACGTTTCTAATGTAAGTTTCTCCTGCTAAGACCTTTTTTTCAAAAGCTGGTGTACAGCCTTTAATTAATTCCTCAAAGAGGATATTTAATAAAGTTACTTATCTAAAAAAATCCAAAATCACATATGTCCATCTGTTGTGCAACTACCATCTTTAACCACTGTTACAGATTTAGTGGAATCACTGTGCCTAAAAGAGGACACCATGAGGGTGGATTCCAGACAGAAGGCAGCTGGTCTTAAACATAAACTTTGGCAGAGAAGGACTCAGAACTGGACAGACTAGGAACATGTTCAGACTTGGAATAGTAATATCAGGAACCCATTCATACTTAGATAAGAACTTCAGGAACCCAGACATACAGAGATATGGATTTGGAACTTGCTCAGAATTGGATCAAGACTTCTGAAACCCAGACATACAGAGACATGGACTTGGAACTCGTTCACATTTGGGTCAAGAATTCTGGAACCCAGGCATTCAGACACATGGACTTGAAGCTTGTTCAGACTTGGATCACATCTTCAGAAACCCAAACAGATGCAACAAAAAAAGCCTAAACTTTAACAACTGCAGGGACCAGTGCACATATGACAATATCTTCTGTAACCCAAACATACCAGAAATAGCAAGCGGGAACAATGAAGTACAGTGAACAGATGAGTAACACATACATTTTGCCTTTAGTATCATATTACACATTAACCGTAATTACATCTGCGTGGATATGACAGGATATAAGCTTGGCATACTTGTGTTTAGGCTTTTTTTTCTCCAGGAATCAGTCCTGATGATTCTGAACTTATTCCATTTAAGAATGATAGGCCTTTGTGTTCTTCCAAACTTGCTGTGCACTACAGTAGCAACTACTGGGCAGTTTGGGGCTTGCATAAATAATTGCCCCACATGTATCACCGAGCCCAGTGGCTTCTTCAGGTGTCACTTGAGGGGTCATAGAGGGGGTGGACCACTCTATAGAAAGGGGACTGGTCCCTGCACAAAAAGGTGTGGGTCCTCATGAAAGGGAGCTGAGCCTGGTAAAAGCAGTGTGCACCTCACTATGCAGTTTCCTGAAAACCGAGCTGGAAAAGTTAGCAAGTATGGTCTAATATGTGAGTTTATATTGTCCCATCTTCTATTTGCATTTATATTATTCTATCTAATCTCCAGCAGAACTGTTTTACAGCATTCTTACCACTATAATAACCATTATTCTGTACAGTGGTGCCAGAGAAAAAGGAAAATCTATATATTTGTATTTTCTTTAGAGATGATCATGAGAGAAAGCAGAAAAAGTTTTTTTGATAAAATGCAATTTTTGTGATAATCACAATAACTTATTTTACATATAAAAATAACATATCTGCATATCAGCTCTCTGCTGTAGATTTAATACAGTACTTTTGGGGGCAAATATACTTAAATTTAATGTCCAGTTGATATTTCAGGAGAAATTGTACTTGATAGATTTTAATTATTACACCACAGAGCTATCAGTTCATTCAAGTTATATTTATTTATTGGCTTGAAAAATGAAAATCTCTGCCAAATCATCCGTCCTCACATATGTAAACCACCCACGCTGATATGGAACCCTGGCAGGGCATTACTTGATAGTAAGACATTCTTCAGTGATAGGAAGTAGTTAGCATTCCATGGCTTAGATCATTTCCTCGAATATAATGTTGGTGGATGTGTTACTAACGCATTGAGAACACTGTCTAAACTTGCAACCTTGTGGAGGCTTGCTTGTACTGTAGGTTATGTCATTGGTCAAAGATTCATCATAATTATCAGTTTATTTATAGGGTTAAGAGGTTGTGATAACATTTAAATCAGCTTAATTTAATTGCAAAAGTATCACCTTTAGCGTTAGCAAATATAATTACAGTGCTATTCCAGTTATTGCAAACAAACTGTGATTATGGAGAATGGTCTAGGTCCCTACTTAAAGTTACACAACTAGATTCCATAGCAGTGCCACTCAAAGTGGCAGTGTTCAATTAAGGTGCCTAGGGCCCACAAGTAAAATTAATTCTAGGGACCCATTGTACAGCTACATGCAAATATTACCTGCTCACACAGTGGCAGGCAGTAGCATGACACTCAATATGATTGATTATAGTGGTCTCTGCAGTGACTTCGAGAGTGCATGTCCTCTGTATGAAGATGTCACCTCTGCCACCTGATGCATCTATAATGATAAACTGGACAGTTTGTCAAATAATGTACCTAGTGTTTTTCATATGGACATAGGCTGGTTGAGATGCTGTATGCTGTCCATCTATATTTAGAGCAGTCAATTTATTATACCATATCTGACTTCTGCACGGGGTAGGGACTGGAGGCCCACGGTTGCTGTGGAGCCCATCGAGGAATTCACCTGTTCATCTTTGGGCCAGTCTGAGCCTGCAAAGTGGTGAAAAACTGAGTTAGTGATACTGTGGTCACCTACAGTTAAAAAAGGAGAGACTATTGATTTCAGCCATTTAGACAATCAACAGTAAGAGTATTATGAAAAAAGAAGGGCTGATTTGGGGAACTGTCCTTTAGTAATGAGCACATTGCCATAATACAAGGCAACTCAACTCATCTGATTGAATGCAAAGAGCAAAAAGTGAAAAAGATGTTCACTCTCCTAAAATTGTTGTCTTATGAAAACAACTCCAGTCAATATGCTCTATTGGGGCACATGACCAGCACAGGAACCATAGGTCACCTCTATATTTATGAATGTAGGTCTTGTTCTGGAAAACTCTGCTATACCATGTATTATATTTGTGGCCAGGCAATTCATCTGAAACAGGTGTAGAGATGGTAAATGAGATGGGCCTGCCAGCCCATCACTTCCACCACCCATGCCATGCCCGCTTTTTTAGATCTGGCGTGATCAGGCGCAACTAACCATTGTGTTGTAATATGCACCTGAAATACTCCTAATTTAGGCGTATTTCAGCTTGATAAATGAGACCGTATGTGCTTGCCACCAAAGCAACCACATTCAGAAGTATGGAACTACTTTTCAGTTGCAGAGATTTCTGGCATCTTAAAGCTACCTTACACTTTGTCCCCCTTTTTCTGGCACCAAAAGCTAATTAATTTTATTTTACAATAAAAATGTTTTCTCTATTTATGACAAACATGCAAATCCGGAATAGTGCCTTGATGGTTACCTGCAAGTAAAATATCTCACTATGTCATTTCCTAGGTATGGTAACAATACTCGCAATTATGTGATAAGAGTGGGAGATTATCATACACTTGTTCCTGAGGAGTATGAGGAGGACATAGGAATCCAACAGATCATAATACACAAAGATTACAGACCTGATGGAAGTGACTATGACATTGCTCTCATAAGACTATATGGATCTTCTGAACAGTGTGCACCATTCAGCACCCATGTCTTACCAGCCTGTTTACCAATGCGACGAGAAAGACCTCAAAAATCAGCATCAAATTGTTATATCACAGGATGGGGTGATACAGGTAAGATGTCATATTATCCAGTTGTCAAATAAAGCCTTTGCAGTAGCATTCATTGAAAAGCTCTCGCACATAACTTGCCATAATTACTCACTAGATGAATATAAATGAGTGACTGATGAAAACTCAGATTTTTGCTAGGTATGAAAACTTTGCATAGGTGTAAACATAGTTTTTGTTGAAGAGATTTCTGCACTGGTCCTCATTCATCTCAGTGGGCCAATCGCAGAAGTCCATGTGCATGCTGCCATAACAGCAGATAAGGTAAAACATTTTACAGTATAGGTAAATGAGAAAAGAATACCTGGAAAACAATGTGATAGAGCTGAGATTGACAAAGTATAAAGTGCTAAAGGTGCTTGGTCAATGATCACACAACTAAGGTGGTGTATACTTTATCTTGGGTTCTGCAGCAGGGTACATGTTGAACATGGGTTATATTAATGCTAGGTGGCATCTCTTCATGCTGCAATGCATGTTGCCACACTGCCATAATAATGGTTATACAGATTCTGGATATCCTCCTGTAGTATGACATTCCAAACTCTTTCAACTTGGATTCGTAGTTCAGCCAAGGTGGTGGTTGTTGGCTTCTCTGCATGGAAGATCCCTCACCCAATCCAGTCCCAGGCATTGTCGATAGGCGAGAGATCTGGTGATTGAGTTGGCTATGGCAACTGCTGGATACCCTGAAGGGCACATTGTGTAACGTGAACGGGGCATTATCCTGTTGAAACACCACGTCACCTGAGTCAAAGCAGCAGGACTGGTTCTGTGAGGTCCTGGACAAACTGAAGACTAGTCAATGTTCCCACCAAAAATACTAGGTGGCAATGCCATTGTAGCTAAAGACACCCTAAACCATGGCAGCTGGTGGTGGTCCTATGTATCTCTGCACTATGCACAATGACAGTAAGCAGCCCCCCTGCAAACTCTAATGCAGCCATCATTACTATCAAGTGAAACGAAAAACTCCAGCACAGTCAGAGTATTTGCAAGTGAAGATTTATTTGGTATGCGGCCCAAAATAATAAGTGACGTTTCGGCCTTTCTGGCCTTTCTGGCCTTTCTCAAACTGGTGCTGCTTGGGAGAAGGATAGAGTAGTATATGTGGGCGCTTGTAGGTAGAGGTAATGCGGCGCATTTCCCTCTGGGTGTGTAGCTCCTACCTACAAGCGCCCGCATATACTACTCTCTCCTTCTCCCAAGCGGCACCAGTTTGAGAAAGGCCGAAACGTCACTTGTTATATTGGGCCACATACCAAATAAAACTTCACTTGCAAATACTCTGACTGTGCTGGAGTTTTTTGTTTCACCACAGACGGGGTGGGAACCCGACATTCAGCTTCAACTTGCAGTGTGCCACAAAGTCATTTTTGGATATCATTACTATCAAGGCAGAACCTGCTTTCATCACAGAACACTATTGCTTGCCATTCATGCCTCCAATGGTCTTTTTCACTACACCAGTGCAAGCGCTATTTCACAGATGAGAGATCAGTTGCAAATGAGCTAGTGGGCTATTAGAATGCAGACCTGTTCAAGTGGATGCTTTCTTACAGTCTGGGTAGTTGCTGCAGGGGGTACTACAGAACTGATTTGTGATGCCATGGCTGTCCTTTGAGCTGTAGCAGCTTCTCCTATATGGCAAGCTTGGTGTGCATCTGTCAGTCTTGACCATTCAGAACCTACTCTATGTGTGTTGGAGCCCTCCTCTCACCACTCTCAACACCACCAATGCACCGCAAAAACTTGTCATCCAACTGTTTCTAAGATTTAGATTTGCCGGATGGACCATCCAGTTTCTTGAAGTCTCACTGTTCAACCGTTTTTAAAGTCCCTTAATTGTACAAATGATGCACGCCTATGTCTAGCAAAGTAACACTTCAACAAAATCCAATCAGCAGCCCTGTAAGAGTGAGAGTGAAAAGCAGTTCTGTCTGACAAAAACACAACAGAGATGCCAGACAAATTCTGTGGAGCCTCTGTATGTAAAGTAAGGATCTTGGTACTTTGATTACTACATGTAACTCGAACTAGCATTGCCATATTGTAAACTAGGCTTTTTATCCAAACTCCTTCTAGGTGTTCTTTTTTCATTTTCCGGTAGTGTATTATCCGGTTGACATATGAAGCCATTTTTGTATTATTCATTAAATATCTTTCCCACACGACATCAAATATTTACTTGCTAGATGAATATAAGAATTTAAGGATATAAACTTATGTTGAATAAAAATTTCAGACAATTTTCAATTTAGGGACAAACATAATATATTCATTTATGTTGCTTACGTATATACGGTGAATATGATTACAAGACTGTGCAGCAGCAGGCACATGAAAGTGAATTAAGACTCATTTTGATGCCATCTTGTCACATATAAAACTATCACATCAACCTTGAAACATTGATCGATCGATAACATTTGAGAGGTGTATGTGAGTAATGCCAGGATGGCATTCTGAGGCCTAGATGACAAGTTGTCAATGGATGTTACACTCTACGTTTTGTTATCTGAACATTTTTAAGTAAAATGCATTAATAAGTAATCCTCATTGTACATCTCCAAGACTGACATTAAATACCATAAAATATCCCTAGAAGCATACCTGTCAATCACAGTAGTGTTTTCTGAAGTCATGCCTGTTAAGGAAGTGCATCAGTCACTGACAGGTCTGCTCTGTCTAATGCTTTTCTAAACTATCTTTTTTAACCTCCTGCAGGGACTCAAATCCCTGGAATAACAGCTATACTAAAGTCAGATTTCCACTTGTATAGAATGTGATAGATAAAAAAAAAACATTTACCAAACCATAAACATTATCATTTGTGTGCACTTTTAGGTCGGGCATATTCAAGGACTTTACAACAAGCTGGAGTGACATTGCTACCCAAGCGAATCTGTGAAGAGCGCTACAGGAGTCGGTTTACAGGAAGAATGCTTTGTGCAGGAAGTCCTCCAGAACAGAAGCATGTAGACAGTTGTCAAGGGGACAGTGGTGGCCCATTGGTCTGTGAACGTAATGGAGGCAGCTGGGTAGTCTTTGGAGTTACTTCTTGGGGCTATGGATGTGGGATGAAGGACTCTCCTGGAGTATACACAAAAGTGGCTTCTTTTATACCATGGATAAAGAGTTTGACCAATTTATAGAACCCAGAAGACTTCAAATGTTTCCAAGGAAGCTAGACCAAATTCTCATGTAGGTTATATTGACAACAAGGCACTCAGGAGCTAGTATGACATAATGTTTCTACCTGTGTACAAATAGTAGTAGCTGCATCGTGTGGACAAAATTACCTTAAGGGGACTTTAGGAAGTCAATGCCAAGTAGCAGCAAAACAATTGGACTATTATAATGATACTGCCTTGGGCAGCAAGTTTTGAATATACAGTAAAAAAATCAATTTATGGCATTTTATTAATTTTTTTATTGTTTTGTTAATTAAAAGTTTTATCTTGTTAATAGGTATGTGATTAAAGTGACATCTGTATTTATTGTGTACACTATTTTTTTTACTATATGTTTAAAAGGGCTACTCTACCACCCTAACATGCTGGAATGTTTTTAGTCCAAGCAGGAACTTTTGTTTTTTAATGTAGAGGCACAGTGCTCTTAGTGTTACTATCATTTTACCTGGTACACACATTTAAGGTGACATTCTCTATGAAAGGTACACATAGTGGGCACAGTTACTTAAAGGAAATCCATCACCAGTTTTATGCTGCCTTATTAGGTAAATCCCAACAGCTTCAGTGTATGCCAAAGAGTCCTCATATTAATGAATTTCCGTCTCTTCCCACCCCCATGCCATTGATTGCCAGTTTTTTTTCCAACTGAGAGCAGCTTCAGGAGGGAGGGGAGTGAAGAAGACGCTCATGAATAACAGGACTCATCGCAATGTGCCAGAGCTGTTCAGTACAAAATTTTGGCTGGGACAGTTAAAGAAAGTGACCCAGCATTTTGCTAAGAGGATTACTTGTTTATGCTGCCCTTAGAGAGAACACAATCAAACTGGTAACAAATTCTCTTTAAACTGCAGAACAAACTGTTGCAGAACACTTATGCAGTCTCCTAAAAGGGCTATATGTCAAGTTATACCCCAAGATGGCAGAGGGCTCTTGTTTGAACCTTCTTTGTAGCTATGGGTATAAAGGAGGCCATCCCCTATAACAGCAAATTATTACTCTTTTTCAGAATCATGTAGACTAGCCTCCACTATATACGAGTAGCATGCACACCAATAACACTTCATTTTTCAGAGTGTGGCCCCTTTAGCACAGTTCAAGGCCACAGTTCACACAGTCCATAAACAGGGTTACTGCAGCACACAATATAATTTGACAGTAACTTTGCTATAAACCACTTGACTCTCTGTGCCTTGTGTCTCTATTTGCAGGAAAAAGCTGTTTTACAGACGCTTATCCCATATACGTCTTTCACTGGTGTGGTCACCTGTAGTTGCATTCTTTTGCATCCTCCATTTAGAGCATGCTCTCTCACAGTCTGTAGTTAATTGTATATCCAGGTCATGGGGCAACCAGTCATAGCACCATGCTAAACTTGCTGAGCCTTAAGGGAGTCTCTCAGCAGTTTTGACCCTGTAGATCTACTGACAGAGCAACAATAGATAGGGTCCAGTGCGAGATGGGCAATCAAATGTTTACCGTAGGTTTTATTATTGGTACTTTACACTCGCCTTTCCTACAAGTGCCCAGAATACAGTTCCTGTGAAGTGCTCTCTGTTCTCTGCAATTACCTTTTTCAACACCTCTCCCCTCTGCTCTGATGTTGAGTCCAATCAAGAAATAGACACAGCAGTCACTCAGAGCAGAGAAGAGCAGCTGGGAAGCACATGATGTGAGACAATATACAGAGTGCCGCAGTACTACTTTATCTATGTTCTTTACTAGAGATGAGCGAGCACTAAAATGCTCGGGTGCTTGTTATTCGAGTCACATTTTTCCCGATGCTTGGGTGCTCGTTTCGAATAACGAACCCCATTGAAGTCAATGGGAGACTCGAGCATTTTTTGCAGGGGACCAAGGCTCTGCCTAGGGAAGGCTGGATGAAAACCTGGAAACCTCAGAAAATGATGAAAACACCACGGAAATGGACAGGAAACAGCAGGGGCAGCATTCATGGATGCCTCTGAGGCTGCCTAATCCCACCATTACCCCAAATTCTCGGGCAACAGCCTTGTGGTGACCCTCAAGACAATTGTGCTGACCCAGACCAAGATGGGCAAGGCACATGCCCATCATATGTTAGTAAAGCACCCAACTAGGTGCAACGAAGGTCCATCACCGCCTGCGGGTGACACCACTGCCCATGCTGGCACTGCTGTTCTATCCCCCACCCCACGACGTAGCAGGTGAACCACCCAAAAATTTACCCTGACACAGCATGGCGGTGAACCCAGAGTGACCAAGTGAGACTGAGGTAGCAGGTGAAGCACTTAAAATTTTACCATGACACGGAATGGCGGTGAACGTCAGACGCCGCCTGCATGAGATTAGGGATAGAGCTGCTGTCTGTCAGGGAGAGTGTTAGGGCCTGAATTTAGATGTTGGTTAGCCAGGAATCACCCACAAAGAACCCAACAGCCCTTCTAAGGGCTACAAGCAGGTTTTTTTTTTGGTCTCCTTCTGGCTGCTGGCTGGGACTTGTAGTGCAGCTACCGCCATCTTGGCTGCACACTGTTAGGGCGTGAAATTAGAATCTGGTTAGGCAGGAATCATCCACAAAGAACCCAACGCTCCTTCTAAGGGCTACAATGACATTTTTTTTGTCCTCCTCTCGGCTGCTGGCTGGGACTTGTAGTCAGCTACAGCCATCTCGGCTGCATGCTGTGCACAGCGACTGGTGGCAGAAGGGACAGCACGTGGTCCACACAGACCCAAAAGAAATTGCCCAAAGTCCTCGCAGTACTCATTTTTGCTGCTGCTGTACCTTGGCTTGCTGGGATCTGTAGTGCAGTCTTCGGAATATGTTTTTTCTCTCAGTTATATATACTACAGTCCAGTGAACAATTATGTTGTGTGCTGTACAGTAGCGTCAATCTAGGGTATACGTTTTTTCTCTCAATTAGATATCCTACAGCGTAGTGAAATATTCTGTCGTGTGCTGCACAGTAGCCGGAGTGTAGAAAATATACGTTTTTTTCTCTCAGTTATATATCATACAGTGCAGTGAAAAACTGAGTGATTTGCGGTACAATAGCCGCCATCTAAAGACTACGTTTTTTCTCTCAGTTATATATACTACAGTGCAGTGAAAAATTCTGTCGTGTGCTGCACACTAGCCGGAGTGTAGAAAATATATGTTTTTCGTCTCAGTTATACATTATACAGTGCAGTGCAAAATTCTGTTGTGTGCTGCACACTAGCCGGAGTCTGGAAAATATACATTTTTTTCTCTCATTCATATATCCTACAGTGCAGTGAAAAATTGTGTGGTGTTCGTTATACTAGAGGCAGTCTAGAGAATAACTTTTTCTCTCAGATACATTTAATACAGTCCAGTGAAAAATTCTGTGGTGTGTGGTACACTATCAGCAGTCTAGAGAATACGTTTGTGGCCTCAGATATTAATTCGACAGTTTAGTGATTACACAAAATGTTGAACCCAAGGGCTAAGGGTCGAGGACATGGGCGTCCAAGTGATGTAGGGGGGCAGAGGCCGTGGTCCTGGGCAGGGTGACACAGTACCTACTGAAGAGGGAGCAGTGGAACGCTACAGAATTTCGCTCCCTAGCTTAATCTCGCAATTTACAAGGTCACGTGGTACACCACTATTGAAACCACAACAGTGCGAACAGGTGATGATGTGGATAGCGGATAATGTGTCCAAGTAATTTATCCACCACCCAGTCTTCCACACAGTCCACCCACTTTAGCCAAGGGAGTAGACCTCTGGCTCCTCCAGATCAACCTCCTTCCCCCCAGCCTGCCCCTTGTTGGGGTGTGGGAGTCGTTGCCGTTAGAAACAGTCCTCACTCAGGTCTTGGCAAAATAAGCTCAGGTTTATTTTTGAGCAAAAACAAAACAAATTAACAAAAACAAAGTTCAGGAGAATAAGGGGTTAAGTTGCAGCCACCTTAGGATCAAGTAGCACCCCAGCTCTCAGCCCATCCAGTCTGAACTGAAGATCCCTCCACCTACATACAAGTGCACTTATATAAAATTTACCAGTTCCCAGAATCCATCAGTCTTAAAGGAACATGCATTTGGTTTAAAACAGAAATATTGCACATAAATCATACATTAAACTACATAAAACACAAAGCATTCTAGCTGTCTCCTTTTAAAATAAAAAAGGAGCTTACAATATATATACATTTTACCAAATTATACCAAACATAACATAAGAACATAAACCCACTAGGTTTGGCTGCAGCTTTGCCTGCCTGGCAATAATTAGCAGCACCCTATATAAACCCAGCACACCCTCTCCTCAGGTTTAGTCTCCTGCACTTAAGTAGCTGGTAATGCTGTGTGTTTGGTGGTGGGGAATACTGAGCTAGTTTGTCTGTGGAAATGATAGTGGGCAGAGACAAAGGTTTGCTGGCCAGCATGTGAAAAAAGAGAGATAAAGATACATACATACAGATAGACAGACTTGCTCACTATTAACCCCTCAACACCCCTCCCATGGAAAATATGGATTCAGATCCGACATACTCACAGGAAGTCTTTTCAGGACCCTACCCAAAGACACAAACCACTGCTCAACAGCAACCTGAGCAGTTGCTCTGTCCCGATGCCCAAAATTTAGAACTTTCGCAGTATGTGGGTGATGAGAGTGTGGAAGTAGTGCGTCAAGAGGTGTCGGATGATGATGAGACATGGTTGTCAGACATTGACGTTGTTGTCAGGGCAGTAAGTCCGAGGGGGGAGCAGAGTGAGGAATCGGAGGAAGAGCAGGTGGATGATGAGGTGACTGACCCGAGCTGGGTTGGTAAGCCTAGTCAAGACAGTGCTTCTGAGGGGGGAGGAAAGTGCAGCACCAGAACAGGTTGGAAGAGGCAGCGGGGTGGCCAGAGGAGAAGCAGGGCCAGAGCAAGTAGATCAGCAACTGTTTCACGTAGTGAAGCTCCCGTGCTGAGGCCTAGATGTTCGCAAGTCTGGAGGTTTTTTAAAGAATGTGAGGATGACAGACGGACTGTGGTGTGCAACCTGTGCCACACCAGGATCAGCAGAGGAGCCACCACTACCAGCCTAACCACTACCAGCATGCGCAGGCATATGAGTGCTAAACACACGACTCAATGGAACCAAGGCCATTCACCTCCTGCGTATCACACCACTGCTCCTACCCCTTTGTCACATGCTGGCTCAGCGAGTCAACCCCCCGCCCAGGACCCCGGCACAAGCCTCCACACCCTACACCAATGTGTCCCAGCACAGCCTTCAGCTGTCTTTGCATCAGACATTGGAGCGCAAGCGCAAACGCAAATACAATTCCACCCACCCACCCACATGCACAAGCCCTAAACGTCCACATTTTAAAACTGTTGAGCCTGGAGATGCTGCGATATAGACTGGTAGAGACTGAGGCTTTCCGCAACCTGATGGCGGTGGCTGTCCCTCGGTACTTGGTCCCCCACTATTTTTCACGATGTGCCGTCCCAGCCCTATGCCAGCACGTGTCAGAGAACATCATCCGTGCCCTGACCAACGCGGTTACTGAGAAGGTCCACCTAACCCTGGGGCCGCTCATGTAATGCCCACACCAAGGATTGCGGGGCCTACCTTGGTCATGATTTCTCAGACTTATTATGCCTCTTCCTCCAACCCCTCCTCCTCCTCCTCTCAAATACAATCTGTGAGCACGGCGCCTTCAGTCGGTAGCTCTAGGCGCAGCAGCACTGCCGTGGGTAAGCGCCAACAGGCGGTGCTGAAACTGCTGAGCTTAGGTGACAAGAGGCAAACCGCCCAAGAGCTGTTACAGGGCATCACCGCGCAGACCGATCTTTGGCTGGTGCCGCTGAAACTCAAACCAGGCATGGTTGTGTGTGACAAAGGGCGTAACCTGGTGGCGGCTCTGCAACTCGGCAGGCTCACACATGTGCCATTATACACCAATACTATTTCCCAAAGTAACAACAACCCATATAAACACTGCATATAAAACCTGCCTGGCCCACGTGTTCAATCTTGTGGTTCAGCGGTTCCTCAAGACCAACCCTAATTTGTCTGATTTGCTCACCCAGGTGCGACGCATCTATGCGCATTTCCGCAAGTCAACCACAGATGCTGCCACTCTCAGGGCAGTGCAACGGCGCTTATGACTGACAGCTCACTGACTGTTGTGCGACGTGCCCACACAATGGAATTCCACATTACACATGTTAGCCAGGGTTTACCAGCAGCGAAGAGCAATTCTAGACTGCCAGATGACAATTTCCACAAGAACTGGTAGTCAGGTTAGTCAGCCTCTTCAAGTGTACAATGAGGAGTGGACGTGGATGTCTGATATCTGTCACCTGTTAAGCAACTTTGAGGAGTCAACACAGATGGTCAGCGGTGATGTCGCCATTATCAGCGTCACCATCCCCCTGCTTTGTCTGCTGAAAAAGTCACTGCTCAGCATGAAGTCAGAGGCTTTGCTCTTATCACAGGAGATGGGGGAAGAAGATACGTTGCTTGATAGCCAGACCACTCTCAGCGTGTATTGGAGGAGGATGAGGAGGAGGATGAGGAGGAAGAGGAGGAAGAGAAGGAGACTGTTGGCGAGACTGAAGAGGGTACCTATGCTCATTTCTTCTTATCTGTTGAGCGTGTATGGGCTGAAGAGGAGGAGTTGGAGGAGGAGGAGGAAATGGAGAGTCAGCCTATTGAGGAGATTATTGCGTGTTGGGACTCTGGCGCACATCGCTGACTTCATGTAGGCTGCCTTTCCCGTGACCCTCGCGTTAGAAGCATTTTTGACAACACTGATTACTGGGTGTTCACCCTACTGGACCCCAGGTACAAGCAGAACTTTTCCACTCTCATTCCTGTAGAGGAAAGGAGTATGAGAGTGAATCAATATCAACAGTCCCTAGTGCACAAGCTGAAACTATCCTTCCCATATGACACCGCTAGCGGCAGAGGATGTAGTTCTGTTGTCCAACTCGCGGGGGAGTGGAGGGGAGCAGGCAGCTTGTCAAGCACTGGAAGGGGAACACTCTCCAAGGACTTTGCAAGTTTTATGGCACCCCAGCAAGACTATGTCACCCGTCCCCCAGTAGGGGGGGAGCTATTCAGAAAGATGGTGAGGGAGTACTGTTTTCTCAATGTACTGTTGTACATATAACTGAGAAAAAAACGTAGTCTTTATATGGCGGCTATTTTACTGCAAAGCACTCCATTTTTCACTGGACTGTAATACATATAACTGCGAGAAAATATGTATTTTATAGACTGACGCTGCTGTACAGCACACCTCACAATTGTTCACTGGACTGTAGTTTATGTAACTGAGTGAAAAAAATTATTCTCTAGACTGCGGCTAGTGTATCACACACCTCACAATTGTTCACTGGACTGTAGTTTATATAATTGAGTGAAAAAAACGTATTCTCTAGACTGCGGCTAGTGGACCGCACACCTTACAATTGTTCACTGGACTGTAGTTTATATAATTGAGTGAAAAAAACTTATTCTCTAGACTGTGGCTAGTGGACCGCACACCTCACAATTGTTCACTGGACTGTAGTTTATATAATTGAGTGAAAAAACGTATTCTCTAGACTGCGGCTAGTGGACCGCACACCTCACAATTGTTCACTGGACTGTAGTTTATATAATTGAGTGAAAAAAATTATTCTCTAGACTGCGGCTAGTGTATCACACACCTCACAATTGTTCACTGGACTGTAGTTTATATAATTGAGTGAAAAAAAACGTATTCTCTAGACTGCGGCTAGTGTATTGCACACCTCACAATTGTTCACTGGACTGTAGTTTATATAATTGAGTGAAAAAAAATTATCTCTAGACTGCGGCTAGTGTATCGCACACCTCACAATTGTTCACTGGACTGTAGTTTATATAATTGAGTGAAAAAAATTATTCTCTAGACTGCGGCTAGTGTATCGCACACCTCACATTGTTCACTAGACTGTAGTTTATATAATTGAGTG